>OVAN01009858.1:0-16438 GCA_900406275.1 Anastatica hierochuntica | reverse complement strand
GGTAAAAATCGAAAAAGATAAGAAAAAGAAGTGAAAGAAAAAGGCACTAGACATTAGTACTAAGTTTAAGTTCTAATTTTAGAAACTAAAAGCTAAGATAGTCCATCCTTAAAAGGAAAAAGAAAGAAAGAATCTATGTGATTAGATAGTGGCTGTTAAAATTTAAAAGAAGTAGCTTAGAAGTTTAAAAGGCTTGAAAATCTCTAGTTGTCTACAAAAAGAAAAAGGAACGAGTGAGTTTGGTTCAATAAAAGTTTATGTTTTCTAGATTTAGGATGGGTAACTATATCAAGTAAGTGTCTAGATCCTTAGAAAGCAATGGGGTGGGAATAATTAGAGGAAGTAAACACTTTGTATGCGTGAATTTTTCGGCTACCACCTTGCTTTTCAATATTGTCTTGCACTACCTTGTTTGAGAGAAACCACTTTAAATCGAGAGAACCCTCTTCTTTTCACAATTCTTTTTACTAAAACCCTTCTTTGAACTCTAAACCGAATGGATAAGATGCATTGCCCATAGGTAAAGAACTCACACCTTAGCTTAATTGAATGTAAAAAGGAATTGGCGATGGGATAGTTTATGGATGCTTAGCTTAGATTCTAAGAGTTGGTTTTGTGATGATCATGGAGAAGTACTTAGGCTCTTAGATGATCTTTTCAGCATTTTACTTTTTTTAGGACATTGGGAATAAGGCATTACTTTTCTTATCTTGGTTTTGAGTTCCCACTTGCAAACCTTATTTCCAGGTTTGGTCTTTGTTGTTTGCTTGGGACAAACAAAGAGCAAGTCCAGGAGTGTTGATGTGTACATATTTTCATGCATATTTTATTGCATTTTAGCTTAGTTTCATTTACATTTAGGTTGTAAATATTGCACATAATTCCTAGAATGCATTAGTTTACGTCTAGAGTCTAGTTTAGGAGCATATTGCATTTGCATACCATTTTCTTTGCATTTGTAGGTGCAATTTCAAGATGGATTTATGGAGGCTCTAGAGGTGAATATAAGGTGTAAATGGAGCTAAAAAACAAGGACAAAAGGAGTTAAAAACTATGGAAGAAGTTGGGATCAAACAAGGCATCGAAGAGGAGCAAGACACAAGAAGCTGTTAAGGGACCCTGTCATCGACCCAGAGGACGATGCTGACCTACCTTGGATCGATGCCAGCCTCCCTTGGGTCGATGCCAGGCAACCTTGATGTGAAAAAGACCTTTTTTAGGGCTTCCTCTCTCCTTCTCTTAGTATATATAGCCCCTTATGTACCAAGCACAAATATATCACAACTTATGCTCAAAAACACTTGTCTTTTTTTTTCATTTTGAAATCTAAGAACCATGTAATAACTCTTTATTTTTCTTGATTGATTTGGATCTTTTCTCCTTCATCTCTTTCTTTAAATCTATTCTTCTAAGACCATGGGTGCTCAAAGACCTATCTCTTGTCTTTGGATTTCCATGACTCTTAGTGAGTAAATCCATCTTAGATCTTGAGATATGTAGGCTAGGATTAGATCTAGTGTTGTGATGGATGATTAGGCTAGATCTTGGCATAGATTCCTAGTAGATCTAGTTTAGTTCTTCATAGTTATTTGCTTGCTCATTGACGCCTAGTAAGTGTTCGATGAAATGCCTGAGAGAACTAGATCTATGTATTTCACTTGGGCCCATGAGAGTGGATGTTACCTAGGTGCTAGATGGCTACAAGGGCTTGAGGAACATTATCACGTACATGTTTAAATAGGCAATAAACGAGAGTTGAGCCTTGTAATGTGTATGGGTGAATAGAACTCCGTCACGAGAGTGGGTTGATCGATAATAGAGGGATCCTGGTCTACGAATAGCTTCGATCCTCTAATAAAGCCTTACCAAAGTCCATCACATCTCTAGATTGAACCCGAACCCATAACCATTGTCTCAAGATCCTATCTTTTATTTGATTAGATCCAAGTTTGCTTTTTATTGCTTTACTTTCTTGCTAGCTTTCTTATTGCTTTCTTTTGTGAGTTTTCACCATGTTTGGTCTTGACTACCATTAGATTTAGTGGAGATTCGTGACAATCCCCTATTAAATTGCCCCCTAGACTAGGACTCTTAGTTCATTCTCTTTGCTTAGGTTCTACTAGTCGAGCCTCTAAATCCTTAGACGACCCTAAAGTACTACGATTAACCATGTTCTCTTTCGGGATTGAAAGTAGGGCATTAGGTTTATAAATTGTAAACTTGACCCACATCAGAAACAAATCAAAAGCATCTAATAAGCAAGAACTCAAATTTCTCGTAATTTCAAAGTCATTTTCGGATTCCATACACATAGCCAAAAATCATCACCAAAAATTTCAATTTTGTGGTCAAATGATGCAAAATAGCTAGCATATCCTAGTTATACATAAGGAAATGGCTTTAGAACAACAAATTTAGCAAATATAAACTCAAATTTTCAGATTTTTATGGTTTCCAAAGTTCAAAAATTGAAACTTCAAAATCTAATGGAAATAAGCCATTTAACATGTTCTAAGTGTAATCCATGACTCAACAAGCTTTTCTAAATGAAATCTCTAAGAATCAAGCTAAGAAAAACCTAAATCTAAGAAATTTATGATATCCTAAAACTTGTAACTTTAAAAGAATAAGAGTTTTAAAACATACATTAATGCTTGAATGAAGAAAGGAATGAGATTCTTCAATTGAAATCAACCAAACTTTAGTTAATGAACAAAGAATTCAAAGTTTTGAAATTTTGTTATTAGGGTTCTAAATCTTGCTCAAGAGAAAGAAATGAAGTTTTAAAAGTTTTAGATCAAAAATAAATGAAGTGAAACCAAACTCTTGTTTCTCCTTCATTATTTTCGAAATTGGTTTAGCAAAATTAGGGAAATCGGTTTGATTTTGCCAAAACCGGGTTTTGGACAACAAAATAAAAAAATTGACTCTTACCTCTTGGGACTGGTCGGGAACCATTTTGTGGCACGGACCGGTGCGGACGAGGTGTTGTGCCCGTGTGACCGGTCGCGCGTGTTTTCGTGGCGAAAACCGGTATTGGCTCGTCCGCCAACCGGTCACAGGCTTCAGTCAGTGCAGCTGGTCGAGCCTGATAGCCTGGGAGACTGGTCACGTGCCCTGGTGTGGTGGACACCGGTCGGGTGCTTCTCGGCATCCGGTCGAGATGTGTCTCGACCTTTTTGTGTTTTTCCTTGGTCGTTTCGCGTTCCGATCGGTCGTCTTGAATTCTGGTTGGTCGGTTAGTGTTTTAGGATGTCGTTTATGGTACCAAAATTTTTTAAAACATTTTTGATGGTTGATTTTTCCGAAAAAAAATTGAAGATATGGACAATTGGACGTTCTTGAGTTCTTGAAATTTTTTTTTGACCGGATTAAGAACTTGTTTGGATAGTTGGTCGTTGTTACTCGGATCTTTAAGGTCACATGGTGAATTTTCATTCTACCAACTTGATTCTCATCTATGAATGGAACTTTTGGCTTAGCCAAGCTCATTGGCTAGCCGGCAAAGACGTAATGTTAGCCAAAAAATAAAATTTGAAAAATCAAAATTCTAATGAGGTTGTTTTCTTTATTAGTCACTTTGCTCGGGCATCTTTGATTGTTTGAGTTTATTTGCTTGGCGGGTAATGGAAATCTTCATGTTTCCTTTTGTTAAGAAACTTAATCCTCCAGGCAACTTTTGATTTTGACCATTCCAAGGTCGCTTTGTCTCGGGCATATTACCTATCATATAGTGTTAGTTTATAAAAAATGAAGTTCGGGGTTTTTTCCCTCTTTTGGTATTGTTTAAGACTCTTCAGGATTCCATAATGAATAGCTCTCAGTGCTTCAGTATGATCAAATGATGGCATTTCTCAAACTTATCCTCTTGGTTCTTCATGATATCATCACTTTGTTCCAAGAATTTTTTTGATTTGAAGATTTAGCTTTTTTGGCGGTCTTTAATATCCTTCTCCAGTATAAAATGAATGTTTTGAATGGTCCAGGAGATGGCTTAGACGCTTTAGATCCGCTTTCTTGACAAAGTTGAAAAACTAATTTTGAGGCACTTAGCTCCTGATACCGGTCGACTGTCATTCTTTGGCACACTCCAATATTTTGTCTGTCGTCACCCAGTCGCAGAAACTTTCAGGTTCCTTTGTTGTTGTTCTTGTGTCCAATTTTTTGTGTTTTTCTGGTTTTTCTAAAGTCATGCAAAAATAAAAACTAACGATTAAACATCTAAGTAAGTCCTAGAATATTGAAAATAAAATTTAAAACCATGTGGGTTGTCTTCCACAAAGCGCTTGTTTTGAGTTTTTAGCTCGACTCATTTCACTTTTTAGCCGTGATCGGTTTCCACTATAGGAATTGTGATTCTTTTAGCTTCTTGAGTCTCTGGAATTGGTGGTGTAGAGGGTGATTTGATATCATCAAATGTGCCTCCAATTTCTTCATAAATAACAATTGCCTTCGAAAATAGCTTAAGAGTATTCTCGAGCTTCTTTTTGGCCATTTCATCGTATTTCACATCAAGACCAATGGGGATTAGGATCNGATCTCTTGTATTCCCTTCCCCTTCCCCCCCCCCCCCCCCACATCCAATAAAAGGTCAATTTGTACCTCGATGGCATAAGAATCTCTCTTTGCATCCATCTTCGAAGGTTTTAAAGAAATTGGCGTTTTGATGGATGCTTCGTTCTTTGAGACTTGATGTGTCTTGTGGCTATCTCCTGGGTCTAGACTAACCTTCTTATCCTCCAAAATAGGTTCATTTGCTCTGGAGTTATAGCTCATAGCAGGGAAATAGACTTGTTTGTTCACTCTTGCTAAGCAAATCCTTTTGTTGGGGAAATCAAAGATTGTTGCAACAGTAGCTAAGAATTGGGATCCAAGGATCATTGGATTTGTCTTCCCTCCTTTAGTAAAAACAACTTGAAAGTCTATATGGATGAGAAATCCTCCTACTTCAAGCAGAACATTAAGCAAAAGGAATGGCCTTGAGTCTCCTTCTGTAAGCTCTCTTGGATTCGTTTGATAAACATTCAATAGGTGATTTTCCTTGAGAATTGAGGTCTTGAAGAGGTTTCTTATCAGTAGACACGACCACCTAAACTTCCTTTAAGTTGAAATTTGCATGTCTTCTGTTGAATTGGTAGATCCACGGACATTTCTATCATAAATAGGACAACTATTGGCGTCACTAGCAGCTAGGTTCTCGATCAAAAGCTTGGCTTCAGGCACAAATTTGGTCATGAAGCTCCCATTGCTGGTCATGTCTAGTGAAAGCTTGTACTTATGTTCGATACCATTGTAGAAGATGTTCTATAGATTTTCTTTAGAGAAACCATGGTTTGGGCAGTCCCTTGTGTACTCCTTGAACCTTTCTAATGCTTCATAGAAGAATTCAGTAGGTCCTTGTTGAAAGCCTGAGATTTTGCTTCGAATGGAGCTTGATCTCTGGTTAGTGTAGAATTGGTTCAGAAAGGCACCCTTGTATTCGTCCCAAGTGGTTATGGATTGTTGTGGCAGCGGCTTCATCCATCTAAGAGCTTTATAATTCAGTGAGAATATAAAGAGATTACACTTAAAGTAGCCCAGTTGAACTCCATTTGTACGTGTAGTACTTCATATATCTTCAAATGTGATGATATGGTCAAGATGATGTTATGTGGACAGTCCATGGAATTGATTTTGCTTCGCCAAGGCTGTGATTGAGGTTTAATCTCAAAATCATTCCTTTGAGGTTGAGGAGGACGATATGGATTCCTATCCAAGAAGAATGCATCAGAAGAATCAGATTCTTGAATAGTTTGAGTATGGTGAGGCTGATTTTGTTGAACTCGTCCTTAAGGGGGCTAATTCTGAGGTAAACCTTTGTTAATTAAGGCTTGAAGTAGTTGTGGGAGTTGTTGTAATCCGACTAAATTCCCAGCTGTAATTTGTTGTTGGTTATCCACTCGAACAAGTGCATTTCCTCTTCCGAGTTGGTTTTGTAGAATGGAGGCAACACCAAGAGGTCCTTGTGGGTTTTCTTGGACTCCTTGAAGTCCAAAAGCAACAGCAAGGTTAGCTTGAGGTGGAAGAATAGCAGCAGGGGCGACGGCAAGTCCATGGCCAGCAGCGACGTTTCCTTGTTTAGCGAGAACAGTTTGATTGTCCACAAGATGTAGTTGTCCATGAGGAGGATTCTAATTCGGATTTTCCATAACAACTAATCTTTCTCTCTTTTGTCTCCTTAAGGTACGTTCAGTGATGCAATGGGAGGATTGAATGAAGATGGTTCGTCCAAAGAAGATCTCCTTTGCATAATACTTGAAAATAAAAAACGAAAAAGAAATAAAAACTGGAAATAAAAACGTTCTAGACTAAAATCAATGTAAAAACTCATAGATAATGAATCGAGTCCCTGACAACGGCGCCAGAAAGCTTGATAGCGTGTAATGTTTCACCCAAAACAACACTACTACTGCATGTGAACAGCGTAGTTGCAATACTTCAGGTTAACGATCCCACGAGGACTCCGATCTTACACTACAAATTTCACGATAAATTTGAGCTAAAACAGAAAATAAAATGGTTGTTCAGTGAGTGTAAAAGTAAAAGACATAAACTTAAAATAAATAAAAAGATGTAAATCAATGGGAAAAAGCATTAGGCACATAGGACATTCGTAGAAAATCATGCATCATAGAAGAAACCGATTTGTTTAGGGATTATAATTAAGCAACGTCTAGAACTCGAAAACATTAATTTAGATCCTCTCCACTTTCGAGTTTTGGGATTCTATGCTTAAATATCAAGGAACATCGACTTTTGTACGGCCTTGTGTTAATTAAACATGCATTATATGGATACAGGTTTCAACAAGTTCACTAAGCCAAGGCGATCTACTTTCGAAGCTTCCTTGTATCTCAGTTTGTCAAAGATTTAGTTCAGGTGATTTAACAAACTTTTGGAATGAAAATCTACCTATGGACAGACTACTAGATGCGATTTTTAGTAATCATGCATAAAGATCAACCGAGACAAAGGCTATATGAATCCCTAATCAAGTACTAACATCCTATGATAACACGATGTCTTTGAGAAGCCTAAAAACCTATAAAATTAACTACTCAGACATGGAGCACAAAAAACAACAAGTAATCAATGAGAAAAACATCATTAAATAGATCAAGAGTAAAGAAATATTCTCTATGACAAAGTATGGAATGGATCTCTCCAAAGAGCACTTGAGAACTTGAGAACTTGAAGAACAATGAAAAGATCTCTAAAGCTTTTGACGATTCCGTAACTCTCTATAAAGTTCTTGGCTCTCCCTATTATAAAGGCTAGAAACATTATTTATAATGCTAGGGCTTCTTAGGTCGTCCTTGGTTATATCAGTTCTTGTGAAATCCAAATCGGTTAAGTGAACCGAAAGATATGACACAAAATTTGTCTCTCACCACGAAATGCCTTTGTGACCAGAGTATGCCAAAAATGGGCACTTGGCTGGTGGTGGCAACTCCATCACCCGGTCATTGCTCCATCTTGCCTCACTTGCTTCATTTTCAAGTAAGGCAGAGATGTCTTCGTATAAACGGCTATAACTTCTCGGTCATAGCTCTAAATGATATCAAACCATTTGAATTTGAAAGATAACTCAAAATTCCAACTTTTGACCAAATTTTTGCTAAATCCAATGAAGGGATGACCTTCGTACAAAGCGATCTTTCTGATGCTGAGAATCTGTCCATATTGGTAAAATACAAAACTCAAGTAGTTGAGCTTCTCTCTTCTTGATTTGTCAATGAAACTTTCTTGGTAATATGAATGAGATCCAATTAACACGTTTTTCCATCTTTTTTTAGTTAACCTGATTAGACCCTAAAATCACAAATAAGAGAAAACTACCTCTAGAGGTCGAAGAAGCGTTAAAAACCTGCAAATAAATGAGTAAAAATCCAACTAAAAATGTTAAAATAATAGTGTTATAAAAACTTATTTCTTCTGAATCGATATTTCGAAGCTTAATTACCCATATATTATGGTTTTAATCGGTTTACTGTTAAACAAACAATTTTAAATCTCTAAACTTAACAAATACTAATTTCAATCGATTTTTTTTATCCTCTTCCTCAAATTTACATGTATTCGTTTTGGTCGTTCTTTGTGGTTTCAAAACCCATTTTTGTCAATCTCTACATTTTTTTCATAAGATTATGCCATGGTCTGACTTTCTATTTCCCTATGAATCAAAAACATTTTCATTTAGAGACACATCTATGATGGATTGGATTGCACAATAGAACAAACTTTATTGCAAAAAAGTTTTAGAGAAACAAAGAAACATAGTTTCCTAAAATGGAATTTTTCAACAAGGAAGCAGAAATCACAAAAGAATGCAAAGATTCGAACTTTACTCACTTCCCAAAAAGAGAGGGATGGTCATAAGCTACATATGGCAGAATGGAATCTGTCCAGTGAACAATTAACAAACTTTGAATGAAAAACTATTTGATGCTCGATTTCAAAACCATAGAGATCGATCTAAAAGATCGTTCTTCTTCAATATCCAAGCAAACCTCGCTTTCTTCATTGGTTTCTCAGTTTCTATGTGGAATCCAACAAAACTAATCTTTCTCGCGAAACCTAGATTCCAAAATCTCAGAATTTGCGTTTCCGTTGCAGTTGTGGTAGAGACTCAAGGTCTTCTACAAGGCAATCCTCAACATCTCCTCAGAGAGCTCGCGTACCGTAAACAAGCCACAAAAACACTGACAAAGCAGAAACTCCTTCCGAATCGATCTATCCTAAGACCATTGTTAGACGATAAGAAATTAGCAAAGAGATTCCTCAAAAGCCCACAATTATCTCTCAGAATGTTCCCTTTGCTCAGCTTTTGTCTCCCATTGTCGAAACTTAACACCGCCGACAAAACATAGAACTACAAGTATCTCTTTGAAGTCAAAAGATGAAGATATTGAACAAAGCTTCATTGATTCCTAAGATTCTTAATCAAGCAGCAAACTAAAAGCCAAATCATCAAAATTGAATCGCGAAAACACGATTGGAGAAACTGGATTTTTGTTTGGGTTAAGTTTTTTTGGATTAAAATTGTTTTTGTTTGGTTTAGTTGGTCTAAAACTGTTTATTTAACCGTGAAAAAAATAAAATAAGAAAAAAAATCTTAATTATAATACAATAATAAAATAAGAAAGTTTACTAAACTTGAGAGAAAATTTGTTAGGTTGATAGAAGAACTATTTTGTGTGTCTTATATAGAAGATGAAATTGTAGCTTTTCAAGAAAACCTTATTTTTCATCGACGTTTCAAAGAAGTTACTAAATTGTACATATCTTACCAGTTCTATTTTTTAAAATAGTATAGAAATAGGATTGCAATTTCCAAAACATATATTATACTCCTTTATAGATATGTAAGTGATTATATTAAAATAGGTTCATATTTAGTAAAATAAAATCTTTAAGAACCTTTTTCATTTATTCGAAAAAATTAAAAAAGAAATTAAATTAAATTAGGGAAATATCGATGTAGGAAATAATATACAATTGAAATTTTTGAGTATTTGTTAGGGAGACTTACAAAAATACACTTTTGTATTGTCTGTTTTTCAAAAATACCCCTGCTTGAAAAAATTTTATTTTTACACCTCTTTTTTTAATGAAAAAAACCATTATACCCCTAGACTAAAAGAAACCCTAAACGTTAAACCCTAAACCCTAAACCATAATTCCTAAACTTTAAACCCTAAAAGCTAAACCTTAAACCCTAATCACTAAACTTTAAACCCTAAACCCTAATATTTGAGGTGTATATTTGAGAACCATTAAAAGACAGGTGTAAATGTAAAATTTCTTTTTCTTTTGAGTGTATTTCTGTAAATTAATCTACTTGTTATGTATTAATTACATTCAATCCTACCTGCGCACATGAGTATTATTCTAACTAAATTGTTAGACATTATTAGATATCCAAAATAAATTGAGATTCAAAATGAAAATAAATTATTAGTAATAAATTGAGATTCGAAAATTACTAATTTCTTTTTCGGTTTGATTATGAGCAAATTTGTTTGATGCTATATTACTGTCTGTTAGTTCGATAAGTATTTAATAATTTATATAAAAATCAATCATTGGTTAAATCTCCCACAAAATATTTTTTGGATGTCACATAGATTTTTTTTTGAAGAGATTGTCTCTATATCTCCTCAAATAATATATAGAAATATTTATATCTTATTTTTTTATTATGCTAAATCGATTGAGTAATAGTTATAGACTAATTATGTTGGTTAGTAATATATACAAAATAAATAATTGTAGTAAATAAATATATTGGTGATTTGATTGTTGCTCATCCTTGACAATGTCAATAAATTTAGAAATTATCAAGTTATATAACTGTAATAAACATAATTAATTTTTTCAATATAATTGATAAACTTAGGTTGAGACCAGGATTGGAAGACTTAAAGGCTCAGGTATGGAAGACAAAATACCCTTTGAAGATACAACCGAGAAAGAAAAGCTATAGATGATCTCGGGCAGTAATTATAATTTGGTGCATAGAAGAATATAATGTGATACTCTGTGTAAAGGTTGTTGCTTACAGGAGAAGATGGAGAATCATGTATTTTTCGAATGTCCTTCGATAATACAGGTATGGGCGGCATCAAAAATCATAATGGGACCATAAATTTTTCCTTAGAGATCGATTTATACTAATATGAATTATCTGTTTTGGAGAGATTAATCATGAAAGAAAAATAATGATCAACACATAGTTTTTCCATGTGTCTTATTGTTCATCTGGAAAGCAAGAAAATAAAAGGTTTTTCAAAAACTACAATCAAAACCAACTGTGATCCTAAAGAAGGCAAAGAATGAATATGCGGCTTTGAAAGAAGCGCAAATAAGAAAAACTGAAACCGATGGAGTGTCACGAGGCATAGACGGGAAACAATTAATAGTGAATGTAGATTGGACGATACAAGGAAAAAATAGGAACCTACATCAGGATTAGGGTTGATTTGCTTAGACAAAAATTGGAGGATACGTCTTCTTGGGGCAAGAGACTAGCGAAAGAGTCTTTTACCATTACATGTGGAGATGGAAGCATTGTTATAGACGATGAAGGTGTTGTACGATAGGGGGATCATATTACAAAATTTGGGGACGCCATGTCCCAAATATATCATTATCACTCACAAGCAAGATGAATGGGCAACCTTCCATATTCTCTTTGAAAAATTCCAAGAGTTACATAATTAGTATCCAGTTTTGCTGACCCTCATCCCCCGAGCGCTCGCGGGCTGTTTAGCTCGTGCAACTAGAATTTTACTTCGTGATTGTACTTTTGTAGACATTATTTCTTTTAGTAGGCAACTAACTCTGAATCATTTTCTAATTAATGTGTGATTGATAAATAAATGAGTTGAGCATATCATTTGTTTTATCCATGTTATTTTTTCTAAAACATATCATCTATTTCGTGAATAAAAAAACTACTTTCTTAAAATAAGAGTAAGAGAATTAGTCTCCAACTATTGATAATAATATTAAAAATATATTACAACTACAAATGTATTATTTTCTCAAAATTTAAGTTTATGACTTTTAAAAAAATATAAAAGTGTGTATAGATTGGGGATAGTTTTCAAAATAAAGTACAAACTAATCAAAATTAATATATTTTATTAATTTTTAATCATAACTTTTAAGTTTGGAAAACTAATTATGATATACATACATATGACATTTCAAAAGCGAAGCTACAAAAATATCTACAAATTTAAAATCAGTAACTGTTAGGTAATTTGTCTGCAAATGATGGAGTGATGACTCCAGAGCCTACATATTCACATTCAAGAGCCATATACTATCTCAACAAGAAAATTATTGATTCTTCGATAATGTGTTGAGATGTTTCTCCTCGCGCAACTACACTGTTTGCGAGAGGTTTAGTTTTAAGTTGCCATCATTCGATTCGAATGGTTTCGTCATAGACAGTCGTGAGTGTATATAGTGGCGGATCTAAAAATGATTTTAATCGGGGTAAAAAAGATCAATTATTTAAAAAATCTTTTTAAAGAAGTCTCTTGTGAGTCAAACCCTGGTTGAAAAGGGGTTTAGTGTGCCATTTTTTCCAATTGAACTGCCGATTTTCTTTGACCACGATCACAAAAAATGTAATATATTAGTATTTAAGGGGTGTCATGTGGACACCCCTCACCACAAAGTAGATCCTCCATTGATTGTATATGCAATCGACTAGATGGGATGTTTTTCTTTATAAGAATGTTTATATCATTATAGTAATGAAGTTTGATACAAGATAACTTGGATCAAATTTGCTTGTGAAAGCATAATTTTTCCTAAGGGTCCCTAAAAAAGATAAAAAAACGCACTTAGCACACAAATTAGATCCAATTGTGTCCATAATGAACACTAATTTGTAGCTAAACTTAATCCATAGCCCAAAGACAACAAGTTTGAACCTCGGGTTGACCACTTTGTCTTGTATTACATGGAAATCCTACAAATCAGAACAAAATAAGCCATGGGAGATAGAGAATAAGACTGACGGGAAGTTGGTGACTGTACGGTAAAGACTGGCGAAGGAGGTAGGTTAGCAGCGATGCTGCCCCAACCAGCTTCCATAGCAGCCTCCTCGTAACAAAGCCAAATCCAAATCCCTTGATGAAGCTTTCTGTGATTCCAGACCAAAAGAAGTTGTCTCCGACACATTTAAACGCAAGAATGATGCTCCCGTCGAAGCATGCGGTAGTATAACAACAGCTCCGACCACTCTACACGGAAGAGAACATTCAGAAAAGATTGCGGTGACAAGGACCTTTGGCGAGGCAGAAAACAAACATCAAAGATTTTTCCGGAGATTTGAAGAACATGAGGAACTAAGCTCCTCAGAACATGCGAGCGGCGGATGAAAACCAAGACTTCTCCGGTACGATGGGTTCCTTAATGGGCCAACACTCAAAACCCTAAGGAGACTCCATAAGACACAAGGGATTACTCGAAATAACCACCATTAGAAGCTCAATATGGTTTGTTGTCGTGGAGTTAAGAAAGAAGAGGTCCTCAGTGGCTACCTATGGCCATCGTTCACTCCAGCCGGAGTGGAGAAACTCTACCAAAACCTCAGAAATTTACTTGTGTGTGAATACAGGAACAAGGCGGTGAAAATTGGAGGAGACGAAGGCAGCGACACTTGGAATATCCAGCGATGCCTTTCGGCCCAGATCTGCCCCAGATCAGGGATCTGACTCTTCGCCCACGGAAATTTCAGAGGCTCTTGACCCTTGCCATTGCTTCACCGCCTCTTCGTTGCTCCAAGGTTGCCGCGGACGCCCGTGACAACTTCTTAGGTCCGCCGGTGGCCAGTCGCCGGAGATCCACAGCCAAAACGAGAAATGAGGAGACGGAACAGACAGAAAGGACCAGAGGAAAAGGCTAGAACCAAACATAAAAGGAAAGGGACGGTGGACCGGCGGCAAGAAGGTGACACCGGCCACCGAAAACGAGATTAGTTTAGGCGACGGCTAAGAAGAACTCACACAGATGGGAGAGAAAAAAGAGAGAATTTTTCTCTCTCTTCTCTCTATCAATGAGAGCGTAGTAACCGACTAGATGGAATGTTGCTTCGTGTTATAGAATATCTCTTCAATAATGTCAATACATTAAAAGTCATAAATAATTTCATAATCTAAATAATTTTTAAACATCAAACTATATATATGTGTGTGTGTTTACATATGTGATATTCTATAAAAAAATTCATATCATTCATAAATCTACTTAAATCATGTCATATTTTAAACAATGTCATTTTTTCTAAGATATGTCGTATTTATGAAAAAAGTACATAAGTGGTTTTTAGTTGAATTTAATCTCAAATAATAATAGTAAAAAGAACCAACTATTCATAACAACATAAAATATATCTAGAGTTATAAATTTACTTTTCGCAAGACGTAAATTTGTACATAAAATAGTAGAAATGTGTTCACATAAAAGATACTTTTTCAAAAGTAATAAAATATAGATTAAATTAATATGTTAACTAATTTTAATCTTAATTTTGTATATTTGAAAATTTTAAAATTTTAAAATTTAAATTATGGCTACAAAATATCATTGATATTAACTATTTGTAATACTTTATAGAGCGTATGAAATAATATATGATTTCTAATTAATTTAGTTTGAATAAGTTTTAAGTTATTCATATCATCGTTTATTTGTTTCATTTCATTTTTTTTTTACTAACAAAATTCATACAAACAACCTCTTCTTTCACTATTACTAGATGGTTCTCCCGCCATGCGCGGATAAATTATCGTCAAAATGTTACTCTCTCTGTTTTGCAAAAAATGTTATTCTGACATTTTTCACGCATATTAAGAAAATTCTTAAAAAGTCTTACATACTCTTCATTAATACTTTAAAAATAATTCTCTCTCCAACTAATACATTAAAAAGCGAGGTTAAAACCAAAATTTTGCTCATAAATTTGCATTGAAAATGTAAAACGACACTCTTTGTGAAACAAAATTAAAACCTCAAAACGACATTTTTTGAGAAACGGAGGGAGTAATAATTTATTTGGTTTAGTATAACTAATGATTTCATTTTAATCAGGATATAATTAATACTACGACTTAAACAAAATTTACTAACATGTTTTCTTGATATACATCATTATTCTCTATAGTTTTCATTGTAGAAATTTATTGGTAATGAGTATAGATGAATGTTAAAATATAGAAATTCATTATAAAGTGTATTTTAAAACTTGAAATGTTTTGTAAATTATAAAGAAAAATTGGATCCTTCAAACTAAATATTGTTATAATATAATTTAGTACAAAAATATCTTTATGGATCATAATTTGAGAAAAAAACTTGAAATTATATGTGGCGTATAATATGCATCAAATAGAAATCATGTCACAATTTTTTAGATAAAAAGTTTTTATAATGATGACATAGGGTGAATTAAATCCTCAATTAATGTGTAGACTAAATTTGCTGACGTGATTTCATGGTATACATCATTATTCTCTACAATTTTTATTGGTTGAAAATTATTTTTATAAAGATATGTGTCAAGTTATGTCACAATTATATCTAGGGGGTTATTAAATGGAATATTAAAAATATAATTATGATTATAACAAATCAACTTTCATAAAATTTTATAAAAGTGTTATGACATATTTTTTTGTTGAAACTCATCATGCTTAATATATGTGACAAACTCACTTCATAATTAATTTTATATATTTTATTTAATTATTTATTATGGTATTAGTTCTAGTTTTATAAAGTTTTTTTTATTAAATACGTATATGACACATTTTGAGATCTAACTAATAAATCTTTTTAGCAACAACTAATTTTATTTAAAGAATTTATGTTGTCATGTCAAAAAAATTTTAGTTGCAAACAAATTAATTTAAAACCAATCAAATTATCTTAAGTTGACATGTCATAATTTTTTGTTAAAAAAAATTGTGGTGATGACATGTGGCAAACTTACTTCTTAATTAATGTATAGGGAATGTAAAACGACACTCTTTGTGAAACAAAATTAAAACTTCAAAACGACACTTTTTGAGTAACGGAGGGAGTAGTAATTTATTTGATTTAGTATAACTAATGATTTCATTTTAATCAGGATATAATTAATATTATGACTTAAACAAAATTTACTAACGTGTTTTCTTGATTTACATCATTATTCTCTATAGTTTTCATTGTAGAAATTTATTGGTAATGAGTATATATGAATGTTAAAATATAGAAATTCATTATAAAGTGTATTTTAAAACTTGAAATGTTTTGTAAATTATAAAGAAAAATTGGATCCTTCAAACTAAATATTTTTATAATATAATTTAGTACAAAAATATCTTTATGGATCATTTAAATATAATTTGAGAAAAAAAACTTGAAATTATATGTGACATATAATATGCATCAAATAGAAATCATGTCACAATTTTTTAGATAAAAAGTTTTTATAATGATGACATAGGGTGAATTAAATCCTCAATTAATGTGTAGATTAAATTTTGCTGACGTGATTTCATGGTATACATCATTATTCTCTATAATTTTTATTGGTTGAAAATTATTTTTATAAAGATATGTGTCAAGTTAAGTCACAATTATATCTAGGGAATTATTAAATGGAATATTAAAAATATAATTATGATTATAACCAATCAAATTTCATAAAATTTCATAAAAGTGTTATGACATATTTTTTTGCTGAAACTCATCATACTTATGATATGTGACAAACTCACTTTATAATTAATTTTATATATTTTATTGAATTATTTATTATGATATTAGTTGTAGTTTTATAAAGTTTTTTTATTAAATACGTATATGACACATTTTGAGATCTAACTAATAAATC
>OVAN01009857.1:0-16439 GCA_900406275.1 Anastatica hierochuntica | reverse complement strand
AATTTTCCTCGCAAATTTCTCTCGCAAATTGCGTGTTTTCTTGTAGTGTGCTGAAAGAGAAGCAAAGAGGCCAAGAGGACGACCAAGAGTTGAATATGCAGTTTGTCTTCGATTTATCTTATTCTTTTCTTGATTTTCAAACTCAAAGACTGTCTTTGATATATTTGTTTTTGTAGGGTGAGCCTTCAGAAGGATTGTCTCAAGCTCAAGGACCTTGACAAAAAGAAGCTTAAAGACTGTCTTTGACGTTTAAGTTATGTTATGTTATGTGGTTCTTAAAACTATTTCAGTGACTTGTTTTAAGTTTGAAAGACATGTTGCGTTTTGGTGTGTAAAACAACTTCTTATGCGTTATGTAAGACTTGTTTTAAGTTTGAAAGACATGTTGTGTATGTTGTGTATGTTGTGTATGTTATGTAAGACTGTCTTTGACCTTGACTTGTTTCTGTTGGAAGAAAAAAATAAAAGTTCTCAACTTTGTCATCACAAACATACGATGGATTTGATTAAAAACTTCAAATTCCGATTGTCATCACAAATTCCGATTGTCATCACAAACATACATTAAAAACTTCAAACTACAATACTAAAGTTAGCAGAAACAGAAAATACTACTAAAATTTGAACATCACAATTCCGATTGTCATCACAAACATACAAATTGGGATGGATTTGATTAAAAACATCAAATTCTTCAGCTCCTTTTTAACAGTCACAATCTCTTCATTCAATTTGTGAATCGTCTGTTTCATGTTGTCCAAATCACTTTCCATGCTTCTCAATTTGGGAAGAGCATCAACAACTTCTTCATAAACGACACCCTCCACCCATTTGAACAAATGTTTCTAAAGGAGTACAAAACAGTGAATCAAAACAATCATCATATCTTCGTAAATCAAATAGCCAAAAACACTTACATCTCTCCTACTTTCACATTTGAAGAATGGCCGACCCGGATTGTCTTGTGTCCCGGAGACAAAAATCTCAGCCTTCCGACCACAGAAACAATTCGACGGCAACCCACGATCAGAATCTAGTCTCTCTGCCATTTCGTCGCGGTCTTCTTCCTTAGCTCGCCGGCGGTCAGAATTAACAGAGAGAAAGAGAGAGATGAAGGTTGGTAGAAGGAGGAAGAAGAAGAACACGATTAGAGTTTCTTTTTTAATTTGGGAATTTTATATGAAACGTTGCGTTTTGATTTTTTTTTGGGGGAATAATTGAGCCAAAATGGCGCNGCGGTCAGAATTAACAGAGAGAAAGAGAGAGATGAAGGTTGGTAGAAGGAGGAAGAAGAAGAACACGATTAGAGTTTCTTTTTTAATTTGGGAATTTTATATGAAACGTTGCGTTTTGATTTTTTTTTGGGGGAATAATTGAGCCAAAATGGCGCCGTTTTGGGTCTGAGAGATGAGTGTATTAGATTAGCCAAAACGACGTCGTTTTGGTGTTAAACGTCCGTTAGCCATAGTTAACGTCTGACTTTCGATGGGATCATTTTGGCCTGGTCAACATAAGTTTGTGATTTAAATAGATCAATTTCAAAAGTTTGAGATTTTAATGGCCTATTTGAAAGTTGGGACTTTAAATGGCCAAAAATCGTAAGTTGGAGATTTAAAAGACATTTTTTCCAAACAAGTTTAGGTACAATTATCTGATTAACCAGATAACCAAACCAAACCAAAAGAAAATGTATTAATTGGTTATCATACCAGTTTCTAGATGGATCTATTGCTAAATCAGATGATAGTGTTGCATATTGTGAGATTTATGCAATTATAACAATATGGTCAAATAAGGCGGTTGAACAATGTGTCAAAGAAAGTTCTATATAAGCATCTTGTATTTCAAGAATACTAGTGATATTTGGAAAGATTCACACACACGATATCATAAGTCCAATCTTCTAAAATTATACAAGTTGCGATGTCATATTAATTCCTTAAGCCTAGGGAGTTTGGATTATCATCATATCATACTTAAACTCATGTTTTGTGGGAATAGTTGTCAAGTATTCAAGTTATAGCTCCTATAACAAAAGATTTATTGCTGAAATAGAAACTAATCTTGTCAATTATTTTCTCATGGATCTCAATTATTGTTATGAGAACATTAAAAAAGTTGTATACTGATGAGGAAAACTCTTTCATCTCTCCCTGAAGTCTATAATCTCCTTGACCAAGAAGATAGTCAAAGAACATCTAGACTTTAACTCATGCAGATTTAACAGCTTCGGCTTCTCTGGATTCTTAATCTCATGGTAATCAGAATGCAAGACCATATCAATCTAAATCAAGCTGGTTGAGGAACTTATTATCAGAGAAAAGACAGACCATCATATACCTTATGTGGGAAATTGGACATGTTAAAACAAATGATACAAGAAGTTTGGGTATCCAACTAGTTTGAAGCCTAGACATAATTATCAAAAGCCAACTGTCATGACTAATGCAACTATCGAAGACTCGACTTAATGAACCAACAACAAATCTACTAGTCATAAACAATAACGAATGTCTTTTCTCAGTGCCAAACTTCAATCTCCTAGTTCCACCATCACATAAGAAGTTCACTTTGTCTTATCATCTTTTGACCCTACTTATTCTTTAGCCATTTGCCCTATTTCTGGTAATATTTTTCCTTTACCCTTTGTTATTTGACTAAAAATGGTAGGCCATATGACTTTTATGTTAGTAGTAACACGCTATAAATGCTTGGATTATAGACAAGGGCTACCAATCACATCTCTCATTATAAATCAACTTTTTCTTCTTTTAAAACCCTTCCCAATACCATTGTTGCCATTCATATTACTCATAATACAACTTTCATGAATGTACGAACTATATTGAAGTGGAGTGTAATAGTGTTCGTGAGAGATTGGTAGCCGATTTGTTCAAGTTACTATATGTGATGTCTCATTTTCATCTTGCAGATCCATCCAAAGTTTTGTATTTGGTTTTATTATATCAATTGGTATGCAAGATGAGTCTTTTTAGTATCTTTGCTCCATCTTGAAATGAACTTTTAGTGTACTTTAATTCTACCTTTGTATAGATTTTGTATATAAGAGTAAGTGAACTAGTATAATAAACCAGTCTAGTACATTTCCTTTTGATTTAATTTGGTCTATGGTTGATCAAATCATTGTATATATACAATTACGTTTTGAGTTAATGAGAATGATATTTATTTATAAATAAAATTGAAGCCCAACAAACTAAATTAGGATGATAAAAGGTATAGGCAGAGAAATCCCTTACTATTATTTGAGAAGTCACTTTAGTTAAAAAAACTGATTTGTCACCACCACATTCATTTTTACAAAAAAATGATGACATGTCCACTTTAAAAGATGACATGTCTCTTTAAAAAAATATGATGTGTCTTTAAAAGATGATATAAACATATTGTTGTTAGATTTTTTTTGTTAAAATATTAGAATTCTTTTAACTAATAATACTTTGAGAAACAATTTGGGACCACATAAAATGTATAAATATATTGGAATAATTTTATGTATAAAAGATGACATGTCTCTTGAAAAAATATCAGGTGCTTTTAAAAGATGATATAAACATGTTGTTATTAGATTTTTTTGTTAAAGTATTAGAATTCTTTTAACTAATAGTATTTTGAGAAACAATTTCAGACTACATAAAATGTATAAATATATTTGAACAATATATGTTGACAAAAATGTATAAATATATTGAAATGCAATATATACTTAAATAATATATGCATCATATTTTATATAATCATATAAATTTTGAACTCATTTGAAAATATGAAACTTTTTATATACACTTTTGCTAAAAAATAAAGTGAACAAATTCAATCATATACAATTTTATTTTAGAAATAAAAATATACATATATAAAAAAATTAACTAATAATATTTTGAGAAACAATTTCAAACCACATAAAATGTATAAATATATTGAAATGCAATATATACTTAAATAATAAATGCATCATATTTTATATAATCATATAACTTTTGAACTCAATTGAAAATATGACAACTTTTTATATGCACTTTTGCTAAAAAAATAAAGATTATCATACAAAATGCACAAACCAATATTTTATAATTATCAAGATTTACTAGCAAATCAATCTATTTAAATACATATTTAAATAATATAAAAATTTATAAAAGCTAATTATTATATTAAATATCTAAATATATTCATATTCTACGCACGGCGGAGACGGATCACCTAGTATAAAAAGATATATCAAGTAGGAAGCAAAGATTTAATATCTTTTTTTTGATAAATGACTTTCTATTAAGATTTAGTATTGTTGTAGTAAAAAGTTGATGAACTATTGTTTTAGTTTTGCTTAAGGTCATAAAATGATTTTGAAGAAAGCACACTGCACATATGAGAAGATTTTGATGCTCCCTTTCTTTAAGAATATCCAAAAGATAATATAATAACAACACTAACATAATTCAACTCTCTCGTTAATTTATTGATTTAAACATCATATTCTAAATGCACTACATACATATTCCTATCATATCTGACTGTTTTCATCTCATATATATATATATATATATATATATTATTTATTTTTGAAAAGTTGATCTATCCGAAGACATCTTCTGAAAATCTTCAATCAGTATCTTAGGAATTGGGGATCATATATTTAAAATCATATTAAATTACTACAAAACAATTATATAGTATTGTTTTAAAAATATATAATTGTTACATTAATTTGCTAATAAATTTTAGTTTAATTACTGTAACATTCAAATATTATATTATTATGTTATTTCAAAAACATTACCATATAAATTTATTATCCACGTAAGTGCGGGGATGTATTCTTTCCCCATGCTTCGCGTGTACATATCCACTTATCGAGTCTTAGTGGAAGACAAAACTACGTGATTCGTTACTAAAATGTTCCACACTCGTTTGATCAAATGTCACACGAATTCTAAATTAATAACTTCTACCAAACACAAACCACAAAACCACCAGATCTCATGGTCTTTGATTATATACTTCGAAGTGAAGAAGTTTCAGAATTCTCTAAGACCAAGATTATTGCAAGGGTTCTTAAAGGTGGAGTTCTTAAGAGAGGTTCTTAGCTTTTAACTACAAAAGTTAAGAACCACCTCTTAAAGTTCTTATTTAAGAAGTGGTTCTTAGCTTTTGTAGTTAAAAACTAAGAACCTCTCTTAAGAATCTCACCCTTAAAAACCCTTGTATTAATCTTGCTCTAAGCATGTTGTTGTTTAACTTTAACTCTCTTAAGACCAAGATTATTGCAAGGATTCTTAAAGGTGGAATTCTTAAGAGAAGTTCTTAGCTTTTAACTATAAAAGTTAAGAACCACCTCTTAAACTTTAAGAGGTGGTTCTTAACTTTTGTAGTTAAAAACTAAGAACCCCTCTTAAGAATCCCATCCTTAAGAACCCTTGCATTAATCTTGCTCTGTATAAAAAGTAAGTTTTGGGCTATGTGAATGGTCTTAAGGGAAAAACGAACATGTTAAA
The DNA here is from genome assembly GCA_900406275.1 of Anastatica hierochuntica. Classification (NCBI taxonomy): domain Eukaryota; kingdom Viridiplantae; phylum Streptophyta; class Magnoliopsida; order Brassicales; family Brassicaceae; genus Anastatica; species Anastatica hierochuntica. The sequence goes on along the minus strand of OVAN01009857.1, from coordinate 10,923 downwards.
TCGTAATACTATTGATGGGACTGAAGTAACACATTTATAAATATATATAGACTAGGTTAGAGAAATATCATATAAATCAATCGTCACATGAAGAATGTACATAGTAGTAAAAACAAAGAACAAGTTTGGAAAACTAAGTCTCATTCGGCTGGCAGTTCTTAACAAAAAAAACTCTTAGTTCTCTGATACAAATCGTAGCCGCTCTGTTTTTGCTCTGACGTCGTTGAACCAGATCCGGCGTCGGAGGCGTCTCTCCTCCTTATACTCCTTTTCCTTTTTGCTTATTCCCGTTCCTATTTGCTCCTCAGTCGATATGCATTGATCTTTGGACGGTGTTAGTTTCATCGGTTGTTTAGTTCTACTCGCAGGAGAGCTAGCTCCGGTGGACTTAACTCGGCGAGACAGTGTTTGTTAGGATCGAGAAGAGTCGGCGTTTAGGGATTTTTCTTGGATGAGTCAATTTTTCCCCTTTCTGACTTGTTTTAAGATAAGGTTCTTAAGGGTTGGTTCTTCCGTCGATTATCCTATCTCTAGAGTCTGCTTCTTTGTGGTTGTTACTTGCTTTTCGGTCTTTTATTGCTTATTAGTTAGTGGTTGTTCACAAGTAATCTCCCTTGGCTGGTTCTTTTTTGAGTGACATGTACTCTCGTCATCAGATTGGTTCCTTCATTATTTGTGAAGCAGTTGTTTAGTTTAGACGTTTGGTTAGAGATTGAGAGTTGAAAGCTCCTTTTTCTTGGTGTCTCACTACTGTTCATCCGGTTTCTCCTCAAAGAATTGAAGATGAAGCACCTCTTCTTAGTCGTGAGCAGATGGTTGTTTAAATCCAGTCTCTACATCATCTTCTCGGGTTGAGTTTTATCCGCCATACTCGTGGCTTCATATCAGAGCAATATAAGGAGTTTCCGGTTGGCTCGTGACTCTTCGGAGCAATAGAAGAAGTCGTTTTCTTGGCCCAAATAATCAGCTTCTCGGTGCTTAGCTCCATTTCACTCCTCACTCTCAAGCGTTTTTTCTTATCCGTGTATTTGGTTAATGTTCTAGTTTTAATCGATTTTTGAATCCAATCCTTTTCTCTTAGTTTGTATCTTTGTTGTCTTCAAACCCTTTGTTTGAGTTTGGTTGGTTTCCGATCATTGTTGATCGGCTCTTGGCTCTGGGGGCATCCCTTTGCTCGCTGGCTTAAGTCTCCGGAAAGACAGTATCCTTTGTCGGCTTTGTGTATCTTACGATTTTAGTATGGTTAATAAAAATCTTTTAGATGGAAAAAAAATGTACATAGTAGTTAAAAAAACGAGACTCTTAAGTTCCATACCTTAACAGAAAGATCAAGACTCCCACTATAAACAACACAAGAATAACCGGAATCAGAATCGGAATCAGAAGTTGCTGAGACGACCAAACACTTAACAGGCTTAGTATGTCCTTCCAAAACAGCCAAACAACAATAACTCTCTTTCTCCCTTAATTCTCTCCTCCAAACTCTCAAGCTCTTATCTGCGGATCCACTCAACACCAAATCAAACGCAACCGCCAAACACATAATCGCATTTGTGTGTCCCCTTAAAGCTCCCACCACAGACATATGTACATCTTCATCATCTTTGTTGCTTAATCTCTCCCACACAAGTATCGATTTATCACACGCTCCTGAGTAAAGAACCTTTCCATCTTCGCTAACGGCCAAAGCGTTCACTGCCGAGAGATGTTTCGTAAGTGTAGCGACGAGTGAGTGTTTCTTATCCTCTTTGTTCCACACTTTGATCTTCTTATCTGCCGAACCCGTGTAAACAAACCCTTCTCGAGATACTACTATGGCGTTTATGGCATCATCATGAGCCTTATCGATAGACTCTAAGCATTTGAAATCGGAAGTTCTCCAAATCTTGAAACTCCGATCCCACGAGGCAGAGTAAAGCAGAGAGCCGTCTGATGACAAGGCGAGTGAAGAGACAGCGTCCACGTGGTGAACCCACGTGCACTTCTTGTGCCGTCGAACTTCCACGTAGCTTTTCTGACTGAAGAGACTCGTGAAACGGTCGTTCATCGTCGGAAGAGTCGCCAAGCATTTATACTTCTGATGATCTTTACGACTACTCTCGTCGATGATCTTCCACACACGAATCTTGTGATCTTGATGAGCGCTTATTAACTTGTCGCCAAGAATCACCAAAGATTTGACTCCTCCGTTTCCGGTGGCAACTATGTTACGACCATCATCGCCGTAACCGGTGGAATATTCCGGCGGCGGTTCTCGGGGCCATACACGTATCTCGCTGTTGGAAGAGCCGGTGTAGAGTGATTCCCCGGATAGGGCGAGTGAAGAAACGTAAGAGGAGTGACCTTTGAGAGTGGCTACGCACTGATGATCGATTCTCGAGCTCTGCGGCGGAGAAGATAGCGAAGGAACTAAAGGAAGACTTCGTTGAGACAACAGTGATGATGACGTGGAGGGTTCTGATTGGATATTGGTAGATTTCGCTTCACATTCTGATCTAGTTTTGTTACAATACAGAGGACAAGAACATGGAAGCAAACCCATTTGAGCTTAGAGAGGTTTTGGTTTTGTTTTGTTGTCGGGAATAATCTTTCGATATGCTTCGCTTTATACAACGAATCGTATCCTTGGTAGGGAAGATATGAAGAGTTTAATTAATACTATGTATATTGATGTGACAATAAACAATTAAACATTAAATAAAATGTGAGTTAATGGAGATTTAAATAAAAAGGTGAAAGATATTTAAAAGAAAAAGCTTAGGGTAGTGTAGAGTGTGGGGACTAATCAACCATGTGTCGTTAGTATGATAGAAGGATGATGTGTTTGTAACTAAATTAACATATCTTTATGTTCCTAACTTACCTTTTTGTAAATATTGTATTGGTCTTCAAATTTTCTATTATTTTGACATAATATATTAATTGTTTTTTTTGTTGAGGGAGATTAAACACGATACTTCCACAATTATCACTTATCACGGGTCTAATTGCCATCATTACTTTTGGTGATAATGTTCCCCCATCAATACTAATTACCAGTTTAAATCGATATCAACTTTAAGCAATTAATCAGTAAAAATGATAGTTTGAACTTTCAACATACAAAACAATCAGATTATATTCTTCTGGCTTAATCAAATCTTTCTTTTTCTGCTTTTTCTGTTTTTTATGTTCCAAGAACTGCGAATACTTTGACAGACTCCTTAGCGTATCGAGTTTTTTATATTCAAGATGCTTCAATTCGTAAATTATAATAAAAATTTCTTCGTGACCAAAAAAAAAAATCTTCTGGCTTAATCAAATCACAGTCTCTCTAAACGGATCAAGAGAAACAAATTTTTAAAGTTCCATTTCGATTTTTTTTTTCTTTTGGCTTGGATATAGTAAAATAAATTCAAAGCAACTTGCATTTTGGCTTGTTTATCTATTTTAATGATTAGTTTGCAAGTGTATCATATTAGGACCATTGGCCATCGTTTTCGTCTTCCTCTTTTCTTGTCAATTTGATCACCTTTCTCATAAGATTTATTGAATATATTGTCGACAGTTAATTCAAAATTCATATACTATTATATCTTATAATAGCATCAGCATTCCCTTTGTTTTAATGGAGATCATGGTCAGGAATTTCATTTTAAAATTCTTAATTGGTTACAGGAAAATATCTTTATCTCTTATTATATAAAACTGAATGGGTTTAATGTAAGTTTGACACATCATAAAATTTTATATGATTATAACACGTGTCAATAATCGATTAGTTTATGACAACTCTCAAGTATTGTAAATTTTACAATCTTATGTAAGTAAATTGTCCATTTTTCATAGGGAAAAATGTCAAAAAAATCTTCAACTTTTAAATTTTGGCCAAAAAAATCCCAACCTTTCATTAAGCCATTTTAATCCTCAATTTTTAAAATTTGGCCATTTAAATTTTCGTTGATCATGCCAAAAAAAATCCAACAAAATTCAACCGTTAAATCAGATTTAACTTCCAATATGTGACTTAACCAAGATTCAACCCCCTACCTCATATATATTACAAACATACATTACCAACTTGGCTAGTTAACATTATCGTATAATGTTTTATCACACATCAATATATGTAGTTAGTGTCACAATTCTATAAATTAACTTTATAAATTAGTTAGTTTGATAAATTCATCTTTAAATTAATTTAATAATAAAATAAATAAATTAGTTTTGAAATTCAATAATTAAATTAATTTAATAATTAAACTATTTCAAAACTAATTTATTAATTAAATTATTAAACTAATTAAAATTAGTGAATTTCAAACTAATTTTTATATACTTATTAAATAATTTATTTAATAATAACATCTAGGGATATATAGTCTATTTAAATTTTTTTTTCAACATAGTAATTTTAAAACGAATTTATTTAATAAATTATTAAAATAACTAAAATTACTAAAAACTAACGTTTTATTTAGTTTGTAAATTTATTTATTTATTAGTTCACTAAATTAACTGATTTATACAATTATTTATTTTTAGTAATTTTAATTAGTTTAATAATTTAATAAATAAATTATTTTTCAAATTACAAAAAAGTTGAAAAAAGATTGGAAAAGACTGTGTATGTTATTAACAAATTACTAAATTTACGTTATAAAATATTAAACTGATAAATATAACTGAATTTCAAACTTTATTTATTAATTATTAAATTAATTAAATGATTAATTTATTAAACTAACTAAATTATTTAATATTATATTAATTTATAGAATCGCTACTCTAACTAGATATATTGATGTGTAAGTAACAAATGTTTGGTTAAGATAACTAGCTAAGATGGTAATGTATGTTTGTGCTATATGTGAGGTAGAAGGTTCAAGCCTTGATTGAGTAAATTTTTATTTTCGACTTAACGTAAAACGATGCTGTTTTGAGAGTTATCAAAACGACGTTGTTTCATATTTAACAGAAGTTAACTCTGACTTTCGTTAGACTCTTTTTGGCTTGGTCAACGAAAGTTTGTGATTTAAATTACTAAATTTTAAGATTTGAGGATTAAAATGGCTTAAGTGAAAGTTGAAGATTTTTTTGGCCAAAATTTGAAAGTTGAAGATTTTTTGGCATTTTTCCCATTTTTCATAATTAAAAATTTTCCATTTTATAAAAGTAGAATATTAAATAGTATATTTAAAACTATGACATACATTTGATTTAAAATGTTTGTTTCACGGGATATTAAAACTTTTTAAGATTAATTTAGATTTTCTTGGTTGAAGGTTACAAAATATAAAATTTCAATAAATAAATAAGAAATTTTATTTACATTTTTAATCCAAGGGTTATATTTACATGGATTTATATGTACTCTAGAGTTATCATGCATATTCTAATTTAGTTCTATATAAATATGTATAAAAACACAAATAATGCATGATAGAATGATGAAGAACCAATATGAGAAACAAAATGTAAACAATAGAAAATAAAGAGAGACAGAGAGACTTGTGGTCTAGTGGCCAAAGCGCTCATCTCATCCTTTCGGGGTTGAGTGTTCGAGTCTCCGGGTGCATGATGTGCGCATTTGGTCCCGTGTAAGGGGCTATGGGCTACCAGATCGGTCCGTTGTGACCCGGACCCCTCGCATGAGAGGGGTAAAATTCCCGATAGTAGGGTAGAGCCACCGGACCGGCCCGTTGTGGTCCAGTTTGCCGACAAAAAAAAGAAAATAAAGAGAGAGAATAATGTGGAGTAGTTTGTAAACTAATCAACTAATTAAATCATACAAGAGGCTAACTTATCTACAGTAAACACACACAAAAGCCAATGCTCGACGTCAAAAGTTGTAACGTAGTCAAAACCAATATACATAGTACAAACTCGTCGATTCTAACACCAGCACTGGAACCACCAGCGTCTAGCTGTTGTGTGGATGGTGGTGGAGATTTAGCGCCGTTGAAGTTAGGATACGCACCATAGATACATTGGACATTTTCCACGTTAATCATCGCAAAATCAACCTTGTGCCTCCCCTTCGTGATGGTTGAAACTATTGAGCAGTTAGAGTATCTCTTCATATATATCTTGTATCACATTAGTTATTATCTCATATACTCTTAGATTCTAGGATCTCTACACCTATATATGTAACCTGTACGTCTCCTTCTCTATTCAATACAATCATAGTTTACATGGTAGCAGAGCCTCTCGATCTCTGAAACAAAAAAATAAAACATTAAAACACGATGGAATCCTCTGCCACTTCTTCAGGCACCTCACTAGCAACGCCGATTAACATCAACACAGAAGATCCGTTGCATCCAGTCTATTCCGTCAACATGAGTTTAGTCACACGACTCACCACGACGAACTACATCACCTGGAGTCTCCAGGTAACTCTGTTTCTCGAAGGGCATAATCTCAAGCAATTCATTACAGAAGATGTTGTGATTCCTGCTCAAACTGTGCAGGCAAACAATCTCACTACGCCAAACCTTAAATACACAGCGTGGTGCAGACAAGACAAGCTGGTCTTTGCCGCGATTCTAGGATCAATCTCTCTCTCTCGTTGCAACCTGTCATCACCACAGCAACCACAGCCTTAGAAGCATGGATTACACTTCGATCCACATATGGCCGGCCCTCTCGCGGTCACATGAAGCAGATCAAGGAGCAGTTGAAGAAGAATATCAAGGGTGATCGATCAATTGATGAATATATTCAATCTATTAAAGCAAAAGCAGATCACTTAACACTTCTCGGAAAGCCTCTTGATCATGAGGATGTCGTTGAGTATATTCTGGATGGTCTAAGTGAAGATTATCAGGGAGTTGTTGAGCAAATCAATGGAAGAGACACTCCGCCAACGTTAGATGAACTTCGTGATAAGCCGGTGAACAGAGAGGCAACTCTCTTTTGCACACAGCCCTCTGTCTCTCTGCCAATCACGGCGAATATGGTAATACATAAGTCTAAACCAAGTTTCAAATAATCTAACAATGCTTTTCGTCCACAGTATGCCTCGCGCCCTCAATACCAGCAATATCAACAGCCACAGTATCAACGCTCTCCAAGGCCTTACTTATGTGTCAGCAAGCTGGAAAGTGTCAAGCTTGCGGTGTTCAAGGCCATAGTGTGTAGAGGTGTACACAGTTTCGGGTTGTTGCTATTAATTCTCCGCGAGCACCATGGCTGCCACGAGCACATCACACGACCATGATGAGTCATCCTTCTCCTTCGGCAGATACACCATCATGGCTCCTTGACTCCGGAGTCTCTCACCATGTTACTTCGGACTTAAGCAACCTAAGCATCACCTCTCCTTATCATGGAAATGAGACAGTGATACTCGGCGATGGCTCGGGTCATGCGATCACTCATACCGGTTCAACATCACTATCCTTACCGTCTCGGTCCATTGTTTTGAAAAATGTTCTTCATGTTCCGTATATTGAAAAGAACTTGATGTCAGTAAGACAAACATGTGCTGATAATGGTGTTTCTATAACGCTTGATCCTTGGTCGTTTCAGGTGAGGGAGCTAACCACAGAGGAACTTCTCAAAACCGGTCAAACTAAGGATGGAATGTATGAGTGGCTGGATTCTATACCCTCTTCTACGAAATTTCAAGTGCTTTCTACAATAAAAACTTCTATGATCGAATGACATTCTCGCCTTGGTCATCCGGCTTTTGACGTTTTATCTCGTGTGCTTTCTCAATGCTCTTTACCGTTTTCTAATAAGATTCATGGTTCTTTGTTATGCAATTCTTGTTCTATCAATAAAAGCCATAAACACTCTTTTGAGACAAACAATCTTAAGTCATCTAAACCTTTGGAAATTATTTATTCTGATGTTTGGACTTCTCCAATACTTTCTTTCGATGGGTTCAAATATTATGTGGTTTTTGTTGATCATTTTATGCGATATACTTGGTTTTATCCTCTTAAACGAAAATCGCAAGTTTTTGAGACATTTAAATATTTTAAAGAGCTTGTTGAAAATCGTTTTTAGGCTAAAATCATTACCTTTTACTCTGATAATGGAGGTGAATTTCAGGTTCTTACACCCTTTTTATCGAAACATGGCATCTCACATTTTACGTCTCCTCCCCATACTCCTGAGCATAATGGGATTTCAGAGCGTAAACATAGACACATTGTGGAAACGGGTTTAGCTCTTTTGTCTCATGCTCATATGCCTTGGAAGTATTGGTCATTTTCTTTTTCCACTGCTGTGTATTTGATAAATCGTCTTCCTAGCTCCCCTCTTAACTTTCGGATTCCTTTTGAAGTTTTATTTCAGGAAAAACCAAACTACTCCAAGTTACGAGTCTTTGGGTGTCTTTGTTATCCTTGGCTTCGTCCCTACTCCTCTCACAAACTTGATTCTCGTTCATCTCCATATGTCTTTGTTGGATATTCGGCTAGTCAAAGTGCATACTTGTGTTATGACATAGCCAAGTCTCGTTTATATGCCTCTCGACATGTTGATTTCTTTGAAAATACTTTTCCTTTTACCGATAATTCATCATCTTCTTCTTACAATATTTCTTCATTTGACTCTGTTTTTTATTCTTCTGATAATTCTCCTTCAGTCACTCTTCTTCCTCCAGATGTTATCACCGATCAAGCAGACGTGATCTCTGGCCTTGCTCCCTCTCCGGCGCCGACCAATGATCTGACATCACCATTGCAGCCTGTTGTGTCTCACGATCAGCCTACAGACTCTGTTGCTTCAACAGAGGAGTCGCCGCCATCTTCATCTCTTCCTCAACCCGATGATTAACCCTTAGCTATGGTGCCTTACGTGTCTCCATCTACGCAAGAAGCTGTTAACACTCATCCGATGATAACCAGGTCCAAAAATTAGATTTCTCGACCTAACCCTCGTTATGCTTTGAGTATTATTGCTTCTCGTGATAATGAAACAGAACCGCGGACACATATTCAAGCTTTGAAGGATGATAGATGGCGTAACTCTATGGGCGATGAGATCAACTCGCAACTATAGTTTGGGACATGGACATGGTTCCGTATGATCCATCCTATAATCTCGTGGGTTGTCGATGGGTGTTCCGTATTAAAAGGAATCCTGATGGTACCATTGAGCGCTACAAGTCTCACCTTGTTACTAAGGGTTATAACCAGCGACCAGGCATTGACTACTTCGATACCTTTAGTTCTGTGGTCAAATATCCGACCATTCGCCTGGTGATTGGTCAAGCTGCAGCACGGGGGTGGCTTTTACGGCATATTGATGTTAATAACGCCTTCTTGCAAGGCTATCTTTCTGAAGATGTTTATATGGAACAACCGCCGGGGTTTATTGATCAAGACAAGCCGGATCATGTTTGTAAGTTGATCAAAGCCATCTATGGACTTAAGCAAACACCGAGAGCTTGGTACACTGCTCTCCGTACTTTTTTGTTAGAATGTGGTTTTCAGAACTCGGTGGCTGATACGTCGTTATTCACTCTACATGTTTCTGGTATTGTTCTCTTTGTCCTGGTTTATGTTGATGATATTGGTGTCACGGGGAATTCTGAAGAATATATTCATCAATTCATTGATATGCTTTCGGCTCGTTTTTCGCTTAAAGATATGGGAGAATTGAGCTACTTTCTTGGGATTGAAGTAACTCGAACACTTGCAGGTATTACTCTCACACAGACAAAATATATCAACGATATACTTCATCGCATGAACATGGTTACAACGAAACCGGTTTCAACGCCAATGGTCGATGATCTGCCGCTCACTGCTGAGTCTGGTCAGTTACTTGATGATCCGACCGAGTATCGCTCTATCATTGGGAGTTTTCAGTACTTGTTGATAACACGTCCGGACATCTCTTATACAGTTAATAAGTTATCTCAATATATGCATGCACCACGAGAGGGACATTGGCTAGCGGCCAAACGAGTAGTACGATATCTCTGTGGCACAAAGACACATGGTATCTTCTTCTCGGCGACGGTTGATATGACAATTCGTGCCTACTCTGACGCGGATTGGGCAGGTGATCGTGACAATTATGCTTCGACAGGTGCGTACTTGGTCTATGTTGGTGATCATCTTGTTGCATGGTCTTCTAAGAAGCAAAAGAAAGTGGCTAGATCATCAACAGAAGCATAATACAAAGTTGTCTCGGACACAACCTCGGAGGTTGAATGGTTTCTTTCGCTACTCGGAGAGCTCGGTTTTGGTGTTATTCAACCGCCAACAATATATTGTGATAATATCGGCGCAACTTATCTTTGTGCGAATCCTGTTTTTCACACTCGCATGAAACATGTTGCAGTTGATTATCATGTTATTCGGGACATGGTGCAGTCTGGCTCTCTTCACGTTGTTCATGTAGCTTCAGCAGATCAGCTTGCGGATGCATTGGCTAAGCCGCTGCCTCGCTCTAAACTTCTTCCTATGCTTGACAAGATTGGACTCTCGTACCTTCGTCCATCTTGAGTGGACGTATTGAGCAGTTAGAGTATCTCTTCATATATATCTTGTATCACATTAGTTATTATCTCATATACTCTTAGATTCTAGGATCTCTACACCTATATATGTAACATGTACGTCTCCTTCTCTATTCAATACAATCATAGTTTACAGAAACGTGCCGAGGATCGAGTCTTCCACCGAGGAAGAAGATTTTCTGTCATCGAGGAATTATTCAACTGGAAATTTCTTCGGTCCTCGGCACATTCAAAGGTCTTACAAGGAGTAAGACTAAAGAGATTTCTGCAGCCACATGCTAAGAAATGGTGTTATCTGAGTCTTAATAGATTAAAAAGTCAAAGTTGAAGGATACCCTAAACTTTAAATCCTATAATCTAACTAATAAAAATGAGCTAATTCTAGCTTCTAAAGGCCTCCACATCATCAATTTAAGGTAGCCTCTAAAGCCGCCACATCAGCAAAACAAACTTCCCTA
>OVAN01009856.1:0-16439 GCA_900406275.1 Anastatica hierochuntica | reverse complement strand
AGGAAGCCCTAAAAAGGGCATTTTTCGGCCAAGGTTGTCAGCCATCGACCTGGGAGGTCGATGGGAGACAACCTGGGGTCGATGGCCAGTAACCTTGGCAGCAAACAACATCTTTACTTCTGGATGTTGCCAGCCAGCCATCGACCTGGAGGTCGATGGCCAGCAACCTTGGCAGCTTCTTCTTCTTGTTCTTTCAATTGCCGTCAGAATGGCGTATTATTTGCATATACTCTCTTCTCCACTTCCTCTTGGCTCTTGATTCTCTTTGTTTCTTCACCATTTAAGCATCAAGAATCCATCATCCCAAGCTCTCAAGTTGCTCATCCAAAAGTTGTACTTACAAATGCAAAAGAATGCAATGCAAAGACGAAAATCCTAAACTATATTTAACTTAGAAACTTTTTGAATTCTAACACCTAAATGCATTATATACAACCTAAATGCAATTAAAACACATACTAAATGATGCTAAAAATGCGTTAAATTATGAACACATCATTGACCATTAGCCCCACATATTCCCTCTACTTTGTGGTGGTGTAGGGTCGAACCTTGGTGCCTGAAGATTGGTTCTGGAGACTTAACCACCCGACTACAATGTCCTTGATAATTTCAATTTTTATTTATTTAGAAGAAATTATAAATTACAATTTTTTTTAAAAAACATCATATGACTAAATTTATATTTTTATAGTTTATAAAAATTAGTTTTATAAATTTTATAACTTATTTTAACTTTTATCATTTTATTATTATTTTTTTTACTTTTGTACAAGTTTTATTTCAAAAATATCAATACTATATTGTAACTATTTGAATTTTTTTATAATATATCTCAAATTTAAAAAAAATAAAATATATTTTAAATTTTTGGTAAAAATGATTATTTTTGTTTTTAATTAAGTAATATATCTTCTTAACCAAATATATCAATGTGTGTATTTTGGGATAATAATAATAGAATGTTCTAATATATTATATAACATAATCTAAATGTAATAGCAAATTATGTAAATCACAAATGAACTAAATGTTATTTTTAATATCCCGATTCTTTTAATACCGGTTCAGTTTCAGAAATTCTATATTCTAATTCCAAACCAATTTCAGAAGAAAACCAAACCACCCTTCCCAATTTAAAACTTTTTAACCCTAATTACCTGAATATTTTTCGCGTTCTTATTCTTCCCCTTTGAAATGTCGCACATCATAGAGAGAGGAAAGAGAATTCTCGAGCAAAAAAGAAATGGAGAGAAGAGAGAAAAGAAGAGAATAGATGAAGCTTGTGCAGTCTTTGCAGAAGGTAGTTCGAGATTCTGTGGGAGAAAGTACGATCAATCAAACAAATTCGCGAGTTTTGGTTTGACTCTTTGATCGACATTCTCCAATTTACTGATCAAATTTTCATGCAATATTCTTAGAGGTATGGTTGCTTTACTGAGAACTATGGAGTCAAATCGCGAATCATGCCTATTTGAGTGTAGAGGACGTTTTTGAGGTCAAATGGTGTCCCTTCGGCATGAAACCGGAGGCTATGGCTAGAGGACACCCATGGCTTGATTTTGAATGTTCGGGTTTATGCATTTGTTTCCGAGCGTCTTCTATTCTGCAAATTTTCTTGAATCGAGTAAATAGATTGTCGTTCGTGTTTGATTGAGTTAACGGATGTTTTCGGAGCTGATTTTATGTGTGATTGATGTAGGGACTCATATGAATCCACTGGTAAAAGGAAACTAGTTTCGGATTCATGTGAGTGGAGAAGCGCATCCCGGAAGTTGATACAACAAAAGCTGTCCGCGTCAAAAAGAAGCCGAAGAGCTTCGGATTCGTGATTCCAAAGAGTTGCAGACGGTCCAAAATGTTCATGAGAACGCAGTTTCCCTCGGTCAGTGATTACCATTTTTCCCAGGCCCGGGTTTCCTTTTTGTTAAGTGTCCAAATATGGTAGGTTTCCATATTCGGAAAGTATCTTTTTTAGGAAAGTTCCCTTCTTGGGTAGGTTTCTGATTTTTGCAACTTTTCGTTTCGTGCAGGTTTATTTTTCAGGAAAGTTTCTATTTATTGAAGGTTTCCATAAATGGAAAGTTTCCATTTTAGGCATTGTTCCTGTCTAAGGACTGATTCGAGTTCTTGTTTAAGATTTCTTTTTTCAGAAAGAGGATCAGCGTGGGACAAGAAAGATAAGAAAGACGAAGGAGGATCGACGTGGGGTAAAACCCAGAAGGCGCTTCAGCAGTCAGACATACCAAGGTTTCAGCAATGTGGCCAAGGTGAGGAAGTTCTCGGTCTTTGCTGATCTCGTTATGCGTTTAATTTTGTTAGTCTATGGTTAAACCGGCCAGTGCGTGCGTGCGTGCGTACGTGCGTGCGTGCGTATGTTGTGTGTGGGTGTGCGTGCGTGCGTGCGTGCAACATTTTTTGGATTGCTAAGTCGAGCTTAGGATAGAACCTGGAAACTGTGAGAATGTAGGTCCCATAAATGAAAAGACTATGGTTAAATCGGTATTGTTTGAGAATTACACAAGAGTGTCATAGACTGAGATTAATATGGTGATATGATTTTCTGAGCTGGAGGGTCGATGGGAGACAACTTGGGGTCGATGGCCAGCAACCTTGGCAGCAAACAACATATTTTCTTCTGGATATTGCCAGCAATCGACCTTAGGTAGCCAGTCATCGACCTTAGGTAGCCAGCCATCGACCTGGAGGTCGATGGCCAGCAACCTTGGCAGCTTCTTCTTCTTGTTCTTTCAATTGTTGTCAGAATGACGTATTATTTGCATATACTCTCTTCTCCACTTCCTCTTGGCTCTTGATTCTTTTTGTTTCTTCACCATTTAAGACTTGGAGAGTTACTTCTCTCATTTATAGAAAGAGAAATTTATAGAAAGAATTGGAGAGTTACTTCTCTCATTTATCGAAAGAGAAATTTACTATTCATCTTTAGATTTTTTAGTCGTCGATTCCTCCTAACTTACCTAACACGCCTTAAAATTTTTAAAGAACATTTCAATGATTCTTGCAAACTGGGGGTTAACTGTTGGGGTCAAAAACGGTTACGATAAAATCGATGCCTAAAAGAGTAACGGAAACATCGTCTCTCCTTCGAAAATGAAAATCGTGAAAGGATGATCAATTTCGAGGCTCTCGCCATCTAGTCAATCCCCTCTCGACCAAATATCGAAGTTTTTCGCTTAACAATCCATAAGCGGCCGCTTCGCAAAGTCCAGTCACCTCGCGGGAAACTAAACGCGAGGATAACGAAATCAACGTCTAAGACCTATGAGAGACCTCAGTAAACGAGTTCCGGAGCGACTAGAAGTCACCGAAAACAACGGATAACTGCATCGCTTCGAAAATACGAGCGATATGTACAACGACAAGTCTACCCGCCCAACGAGCGCCAGACTACCGTCTGGGCGCACGAACGGGCACCCATACCACCGTCTGGACGCCCATACCACCGTCTGGACACCCAACAGGCGTTTAGACGACACTTTCTCGATCGTCTTCTCCTTCGAATCTCGGTTCAAGCGTTTCTTGTTTCGTCCTGATTGGAATCTCCGTTGAAGTTTCGCGGCAATAATCGTGAAGACTCGTACTATCCGTAAAAACTTCGTATCGGTCGTATGAAATGATAACGGTTAACTCGAACACCGACATTGTCGTAACCATATGATCGGTCTTATCATTTCGTAAAACCGTCGCCGCGTAGTCGTATGAAGAACAATTTCTCCTAGGAACGAGAACGGGCCCAGTTGCGTCAACGATCTATCCGAGTTTCGCAAAGGATAAAAGGAAAATACGATAAAGTAAGAATCTGAAGATAAATATGGAATATTCGTCAAGATATGGAATATTCCCGAAAAATAGAATATTTCCGTGGGAGAATATGCACAAATCTAGGGCAGAAAAGAAAACGGATTTGACCTACGAAGGCATATAAAAGAGGGCTAAGGAGAAGAAGGATGGGGACACACAGAAATTTGGAGACACATAAATTTCTTCAGAACTCATACTTAGAGCTTTAGGATTTATTTTCGTTTTTTGCTAGCGAGCTGCGTCTCAATTAGGTTTACAAATCTTACTCTGTTAGATATAGGGTACTCGCCGACAGCTCTTGCGGCTACGGCTTATCACCTGTTGTAACACTCAACGCATATTCGAATAAGATCCCTATTGCTCTATTTCTTTTTCGATTCTATTTTACGTTTATCTCGTCGTCTGTTTTCTTCGTACTTTTGATTTGTCGTTGTTGATTCAGCAGATATCCGGGACCTCAAGGAAAGTTAAAGTTTCCTGGCTTTCCTCTATATACGAATATCGACAGTGCGGATTTCGGTTCCCACAGTTTGGCGCTAGAAGGAGGAGGCCTATTTGCGCAGGGTACAAATCAATCTAACTCACAGCCGCGAGACGCTAGATCGAACATGACTACAGACGACCAGAACACTCAACCAGCTCATGATGGTGACAGCGCCAACGACAATAATGAAAGCAATCCGGTAACGAACAACACCGCGGCCAACACTAACGCAAACACCGCAGTATTCGAGGAGATCAAAAAGATGTTCTCGACTCTCGAACAGAACTCAGCCGAACAAGACAAACTTACTAGCTCTCTCGCTAAACAGGTTGAAACCCTAACTGCGAGAACTAGAACCATCCTTCCGCGTGGAGCTACTAGACTCCGCGGAAGAAGACTCGACTTTACCACTCTGCGCGACTTACTCCAGAACGCACAGGAAAATCCACCGGGACAGAGCCCCGATGTAATCACGTCTGTTGCACCTCAGAATAATGTGGAAGATCCCCCAAATCCAAAAAAGGAAATGGAGGATAACGAAGCCGAGCGAATTGACCTGGACTTCAGCAATCAAACCGATTCCACGGATGAAGACGCTGACGTACACCCGAGAAGGGTTAAGGGTCGCGCAAAACGGAAGAATTCTCAGCTCAGCGAACCCATGACAGAAGAAGAGGAAAATATCTTTTGGGTAGTGTAAGAGAAGCAGGACGTGGAGCAGGCCAGAGCCATTCGCAGGTCGCGCCAACCATCTCGAAAAAAGAACTCTGACAATCTCCATGAGACTTGCGATCTCCGCGACTACATTGCAAAAACAGCAGCAGAGGTCAAAGCGGTAAAATCGCAGATCCATCATGCGACCAGTGCCGCGCCAGAGATCGACAGGATCCTCGAAGAGGCTCAAAAAACTCCATTCACTGCTCGCATAACCAACACCAGAGTCTCCGATACCGGGAAAGTGAAAATCGCAATGTATTACAGAACTTCCGATCCAAAAGCTCACCTGCAGACTTTCCAGATCGCGATGGCGAGATCCAAGCTTACGAAAGGCGAGAAAGACGCTCGCTTCTGCCACCTATTCGTCAAGCATCTCAAATGAGCAGCCCTCGAATGGTTCTCTCGCCTAAAGCGAAACTCCATCGGAAGTTTCTATCAACTCTCCTCGGAATTTCTCAAACAATACTCCATGTTTATGGACAGAGAAACTTCCGACATTGACCTATTGCGCCTGTCTCATAGAGAAGACGAATCTCTCGAAGATTTCATGAACATGATCAAGATAGTAATGTCGAGAGTCAGCGGGATCAGCGACAAAGTGGCGGTAGACGCACTTAGGAAGACTCTCTGGTACAAGTCAAAGTTCAGAAAGTGGATAGCTCTTGAGAAACTATGCATTATTAAGGACGCACTTCATAAGGCCACGAATTTCATCATCATCGAAGAAGAGATGAAAGTTCTATCCAAAAACACAAACCTGCAAAGGCGTCCTCAAAAGACTTAATCTCTGAACAGAAAGCAAAAAATAAGGTCCCTCGTAACGAAAAGTACGTCCATCACGAGGGAGAAGATGTCCAGGGGGCGCACAACTATGTTGTCAATTCCCCGCCTGAATAAGGCAGGACGTCGGGGAACACCTGGACGGAGAACACGTCGTATGATGAAAACACCTTCTTCGAGTTTCACCAGGCAAAGGGTCACTCCACCGCGAACTGCAAAGTTCTCGAAGCGAGGTTAACGGCGAAACTACTTGCGAGCGAGATCTCGGACATAACCAGCGTAAAAGACCTCATACGCGATACAGATCGCCCACTCAGGACCAGGAAAGCACCCACAAGGAACCCAAGCAGATGGGAAACACGTAAGGAGGCCTGACGATAAAGGCAACGACTCCAATCGCCACAAGGTGAATATGATCATCGGAGGGCCGCAACACTTTCGCGACATCGTCTCATCAATAAATGCTTATTACCGTAAGGCCGAGTCAAGTTGAAACTCGCCCACGCCACTCCACACTACAAGCGAAACCACAAGTAACGCTATCACTTTTGAGGAACACGAAACTGTCGGACTCGACAAACCCCATAACGATCCTCTCGTGATCGACCTTGTCATAAAAGATCTTGAAGTCGCCAGGATCCTCATCGATACAAGAAGTACCGTCGATATCATCTTCCATGATACCCTCAATAGGATGAATATCGACTTATCCGAGGCAATACCCGCACCAAGACCACTCACGGGTTTCTCAGGAATAACTCCGATGACTCTCGGATCGATCAAACTTCCAGTGGTAGCGAAGGAGATAACAAAAGTTGTCGATTTTGCGGTCGTCGACCACCCTTCCATCTACAACGTGATCATGGGAACACCATGGATAAACTCCATGAAGGCAGTTCCATCGACCTACCACTAGGGTATTAAATTCCCAATCCCCTACGGAATCTCCATGATATGGGGATGCCAGAAACAATCACGACTTTGCTTCCTGGTCGAGCATAAGCTAAGAAAAGTTGCAATGACTCCCATGGTCAAACCCAAACGAATAAAGACGACTCAGCCGTTAGCCGAAAACACTTCGGCAAAAGACGTGCCAGAATCGTTAACTCGGGAAACAGCTCAGTCCGAAGGAAACAAGCAAACTTCCGAGCCGAACACTCCCGACAAGGCAACGCCCTCAACACCCGAGGAAATCGTCGACCCAGCTGTAGTCACCGAGACTAAAACGACCGACGCAACTCTGCCAAACGAGTAATCACTCACGAAAACAAACTGAACTACAAGACGACTTGATCCTCGAAAGAGGTACGTAGGCAGCTCTTCGCGAGAAGAGTTCAACTGTCCCCCTCTTTTAAAAAAGGGGGAGTGGGTGTACATATACCCGTATACACCCACACTTTGTTCTCGACATTTTTTGATCCGATTCCGACAATAAATTTTCACATTTTATTCTTTCGTATAACCCAAAAACAGAAATCATACGGGATGATCTTTCTTAACAAACGTCGACTATAACTTGTTCACCAACACATTCTACTACAAAGCGGAAAAACTTCCGGAAAAAGCGAGACATCGCGAGTTTCCGAGAAGCACGATTCCAAACTCAATCAAAAGCTCCTAAAGACAGTCGCAAGACTATCCACCCGCCCGTCGATTGGCCCGACGGACGAACTAATCACTCACATTAACCCGCTCTTTTCGAAGAATGGGTTTTCATACATCCGACTAGGATAAAGCGCGCTATAAAAGAAATCCAAAATTTTGGTCAGCACTTCCAAACGACATAGAAATTGTCTTTGGAGAGATGCTCGGTTCCCGATTGAAGCAAGTCATATAAGCCGAGAACTTATCGCGACTTCAATATCGATATAGAACCAGGTCGAAATCGAAAGCGGGAAATGTAAGTCGGAGTTAGTCACCACACGCCCTAAAACCGAGAGTAGACCTAGGTCTTGCCCTAAACCCAGTACGCTGGTCTCTAACATCTCAAGGCATGATATCTAACCGATACGAGATCCTAAAGCATGTCTCTTCGTTCATATCTAAACGCTCAAGAAAGTTTACAAAACTTCTTAACATCCCGAACGAACAACGCATAGAACGATCAACGAAAAGAGTTAAATACGAGACGACAACTTATGTTTTTCCTCTAAACCAAATCAAACCAAACCTACCACACTGGTCTCAGACATCTCAAGACATAGTATCTAACTGGTACGAGATTCCAAAATTTGTCTCTTCGCCTATGTTCTCACGTTCAAGAAAATCCGAAAGAGTAAATCTTTCTTCACAACCGTAACACTACTCATACGCAACCAAATCAAAACGAAAAACATCATTCATTAATATTAAAATTACAAGGTGAGGGGTTTCAAGGCCACACACAGCCAACCCCAACAAACATAAAATGGCCACAATTGGCGAAAATACTACTAATAAACAGAGAACATGCTCCCTCAACAGATGAACATATCTCGCTCAGAAATTGTTTTCAAAATTGCAAGAGATCGAAAAAGTTGCATACGCTTAAAGGTCCCTGGTTTTGATCACTCGCGTCCTTGTCACATTGAGCAGTGTCCCCCACTTCCGCCGAATCGGGAGAAACGGGAATCGGGGCCCAGTGATCTCGAATCATCTCTTCGATATATGGGATCGAAGACACAACTTCCTTGCACTTCTTCACGTGACCAGACACCTTATCCATTTCAAGGTCATAGGAGTAGTTAGGAAGCTGGGTATGATACAGAGCGCCCACCGAACCACGACATTCACAAATATTCTCCGAAGGTCTGATGAGCACACTTGTATTGGTCAAAATCCGCCGCAAAATATACCAAGCGATCGGCCACAATCGGGGCGACTTCTCGCTTCTCGCGCTTGTATGCACGGCGAATCTGCTATGCTTGACTTCCCACAAATTCCCTTTCGCAAGACGAAACTGCTTCGACCTCCTTCTTCAGGCGAGCGTTCTCTTCTTCATGTCTCTCAGCCTTGAACCGAGCCGTCTCTGCCTCCAGGATGCTTTCCCGATGGGCCTCATCCATCACATGGAGACCCTACAAAAAGAATTCCTTGAAAGTTAGGAGCGATATCACTCGAATGATTAAAATCATATCGTGTGCACGAAAACTAACCCCCATGCACAAACGCGAGGCCTCCGCATATTTCCCAGACCTAACGAATCCAGCGCCAACCGCGGTTTGATACGTCGGGGCATCAAGGGAAGCAAAAAAGGCATCCTGTTCCGGCCCTTGTCCAAAAGGCAGCGAAGGTTGACTCGGACCACTCCCATCTCCGCCGAGTATATCTTGGTGTCACGATCCTTCAGACGACCCTCTCCCATTCTCGGCAATGCCGCCCCCATTAGCGGGCGCGCGCTCGTTTCGGGGAGATCTCTCCCTCTCCAAGTCGAGAGGCAACTCGTACAGGGTAAAGGCATCCATGGCCGGTTTAAGCTCCCCTTCCTAAATCGCGTCGTGCTGAGTACGATTCTTGTGGTAAGTAACCGTGTTACAAACTCGCTGCGGGGAAAATTAAACCTAGTGGAATGGACCGCCTCGGAGAAGGTCCCTAACAACGTAGATATCTTCCATATGCGGTGGAAGGGGATCCAAATCTGCAAAATGAAAGAACTATCAGATACCGACAAACAAAAAGAAAACGACCAAAGTATCAAAAGCGATACTCGCGGGACTCCATTCACGTTGAAAAGAAGAAATGTATTCACTCTCGACGGAGGCACTATCTAAACGAATGTTGGGCGCCTATTTGTTCACGCAAAACAAAAAGGCGCCACGAACGAAGCTTTAAAATTTGTAAAAATCTATTTTCTATCATTAACACAATACGCAAGTACACGGGTATGTCATCGTAGTACTTGGGGATAGAACCACAAGGAGCAAACCTTAGCTAGATGGATCTAAGCTTTGGGAATACACACTCAAGCCTAATCTAAACAAATAAGAAAGGTTGGGTTTTATTTTGGTTTTCTTAATAATCTAGAAATAAAAGCAAGGCAAGAAAGCAAACATAAACTTAAAAGATGCTAACTTGAAATAAACTATCAATTAAGATGATGGACCCATGAATGTTATAATCGATCCACTTAGATAGATGTTGATAAAGGTGTTAGATTTAGCTACTGAGCACAAATCATAGACCAAAGGCAACACTAGCCTAATCCACTCTAATGGCAAGAGGCCATTTCCTTATCAATCGTATTCACTCACGCTCTCGCTTTGTTGCAAATGATAAATCGATTATGAATCATTAAGAACAAGCCCATATAGTCACTAATAAATCTAGAAAATAACTCTCATTGGCTAGATTGAGATAGCAAGTATTTGGTTCTCCTAGACATTTCATCGAACACCTCTCCGGCGATAAAATGCATACTAGTCTAGATCTTAGTTAGCTACTATAAAACCTAGCATTAAGCACTCCAAACCCTTAGGAAACTTAATATTAGCCATCCCTAACACCATATCACAACCTAATCTAAGTAGATCTAAACATCCATGGTTCCATCAAAAGAACTACTCACACAACATAGAGAAGATCAAGAAAAGAGATGAAGATAAAGAGATAGATTTCATAGATAAAGATAGAGTTTGATCCAAGATTCAAACTTAAAAGAGAGACTCTTGATCTTAAAGATCAATAGAAAATACAAAGTTGAAAGTTATAAAAGTGTGTTCTTGTCTTAGAAAAATGGATACCCTCATAAAAATAGGTTAAGGGGTATTTATAGGGTGAAGAAGGGCATTTTTAAGATTGAGGTTGTCAGCCATCGGCCCATCTGGTCGATGGGAGCTAACCCAAGGTCGATGTATGGCAACCTCCAGCAGAGGAGACTCCATTTACTGCCTAGGTCATTGGCCATCGACCCTAGGTTGTTGGCCATCGACCAGATGGTCGATGGGAGCTCTCTTTGGGCAATTTTGATGGCCCTTTGCTCCTCTCTGACATCTTGTTTGATCTCATCTTCTCCCAATGCTTCTAGGCTTTAATTCCATTTGATTCTTGGTTATTTTGTCTCCTAGAATCCGTCATCTCAAGCTCTCAAAGTGCTCTCCAAGGTTATACCTACAAATGCAAAGAAAATGCATGCAAATGCAAGATATGCCTAAACTAGACTCTAGACTCAAACTAATGCATTCTAAGACTTAAATGCAACAATTACAACCTAAATGCATCTAAAACATAAAAGAAATGAGTTCTAAAATGCATTAAAACCTATGCACATCAACTCCCCCGGACTTTCCCTTTGCTTGTCCTCAAGCAAACAACAAAGACCAAACCCGGAAGTGAGGTTTGAAAATGAGAAGCCAAGCCAAAATATGTCTAGAAATGCCTTCAACCCAATATCCTAATGAGTAGTATCATGGTGCATAAATCACGAATACTAAGTGTACTTCGCCATACTCGTCACAAGAACTATCTCTAGGCATCTAAGTTAAATATCCACATACCATCTCATTCACCTATCCCTTTACATTCAATTAAGGTCATGGCGTGTGGTCTTTACTTATGGGCAAAAAGTCTCAATCCATTCGGCTTGGAAATAAAAGGGGATGAATACTTAAAGAAGTGTTTAAAGGAGGTTTCACTCAATTTTGATGGTGGTTTTCTCTCAAAAACAAGTAATGCAAGACATATGGCAAAATCAAGGTAGTAGCCGAACAACTTATGCATACAAAGCTATTGCTTCCACTAGGCTACGAACCCCGATTCCCATAAATCACCTACACTACCCGGATGTGTTTCCCTTCTTAAAATTCTAGAGATTGAACCCTTATATGCTATTTCTTAGCAAGATTTTCAAGATTTCCCAATGAGATCAACAACTCCCTTTCTCGATTTCTTTGCTTAGTACTAAGAGACCCTTTTTCTAGTTCTATCAAACCTTTTTGTTCTTCTAGCAATTCTCTTTTATTTTTTTTATATGAGCCACTATCACTAAAAACTTGAATCATTTTTCTTTTTATTTAAAATTCACTAGTGATTCTCTTAACAATTTTTAAACCTTGAGACTTGTGCTAGGAACTTACAAGACTTTGGATCTCTTAGACTCTTTTCTTTAAATGCTCTTTCCCTTATATTTTCTCAATTATGCTTGCATAACTTCTCTATTAAAGAAAATCTTCTCAAGCTTTTAACACTAGAATCACCAAGAACGATTCCCAGACTCATGTATTAATTGATAGACCCCTTCCTAAAATCTAGTTAACCTTAAAATGAGGTTAACTTTAAGGAAGCACTAGTCTTTGTCTTTCAACTTCTACTTACGCGAGTTTTTTCCCATGTGTGCATTTTCCAAAAGAGGCCTCACATTCGAACAGTAAAAAGGTCTAAAAAGAAAGTTTTTGGGTTTTTAAGGTGGGAAAACTACTCTTAAAATGAGAGTAGCCACTTGAGTTAATAAGAGTGGTAAAATAAGGTCAAAACATAACTCAAGTGTTGAGTGTTTTACCATAGAAAATTACTTCAAGACCATAAGCAAGAAAAACTAAGTCCAATTAGGTTCACTTAGATGGGGTAGGTTTCAAATCCAATATGCTTCAATTTTCACAAAGAACTTCAAGAAGCCAATTCAAAGCATGAATTTTTCAAATTTCTAAGTGGTACAAACATCATGATACTACTAATGAGGGCACGAAATTGTAAGCATGACTAAGTCTACTTACAAGGCAAGGCTCTCTATGCAAAATGCAATCCTATATGCTCTAACCATCTAAGTATTCACAAATTTTTGCAAACTCTATGCAAATTTTAGAAAAAAAATTGAAAATCTTTTTTGATTTTTTTTTGATTTTTTTGGTTTTTTATAAATCATAGCTATTAAGAATGCATGACTTAATATGCATGAGAAAGAAAACATCAAAACTAAAATAAGCATTAGTTCAAAGGCTCCTCCCCCAGACTTAAATTTCACCGTCTTGGTGAATTCTAAACCGTGAGATTCGCCTTTAAAACAAATAAAGAAAACGAAAACATGAAATGGTATTTACGATGGTTGTAGGTGGTACCTCTTTCTTTTATGGTGAGCTTGGTTTGGTGGATTCTCCCCTCTTCCTCATACGCTTGTAGGTCTTCAAGTTGGGGTTGTTTCTTATATGCTCTCTCCTTTCTCCCAACGACATAAGGGCTTCTGCGGCTATTGGAGTGTTTGCTTGAGCAATGCTCCCCTCCGTTTTTGCGCTTCCTAACTCTTCTTGCCTTGTTTGGCTTCGAGCCCTGATGAGTTGCCTCCTTAGCTCCTCGATATCGCGGTTCACCTTCTCCTCAAAAGCTCTCCTCTCTTCTTATAAGGCTTGGAGGAGTTCCTTTCCCCTTGTTGTTTGTGGAATGAAGGGAATCGGATTGAAGGTGGCGCTTGTGGTGGCGATGGAGTTGACCGTGCTTGATTGCCCACGGGCTCTTATCATCCTCACTTCACTTTAAGCTTCCGTTTCTTCTTCTTTTCCCGGATGCACGAAGATGACGTTGTCTAAGGAGCTTATTCTCGTGAGCTCATCGCAAGGGAGGAGCATATACACCTTCTTTCCAGTGTTAAACTCGTGGAAGATGTACTCCATTTCCTTGGTCGTCTTGTTTACTCGGAGAAACCACCAATTGACGAGGTCTTGAATTTGTATGCGGTCTCTCACCTTGCTCGGTTCTCCCAACGGTACTCTAGCCTTCTTGAATAAAGTCGTTAGGAAACTCCCAAAAAGGATTATTGGAAGGGTTGTTTTCCTAACCCATTTCCCTTGGAAGCTCGCCATGTGTCGGAGGAAAAGTACCGCTATATTGATTTGAGCTCCAAAGTCATCATCTTCCGCATATTCTTGCCATTGCTCCAAGTCGTCCCTAAGTCCACGGAATAGAAGAAGCGCCTCGCTTCGGTGGACCTTACCAATTTCGAATCTCGCAAAAAAAGTGTTGGCCAAGAGCCTTTGAATATACCGTATGACCGGATTCCTTATTCTTGAAGACTTTGGATTGGCGTTTGTGAATTGCCCATCGGCGATGAGGTCCCAAAATGCATCGATTCCATCCCAAGTAGGGAACTTGGCCTCTTCTCCTTGTGGTAGACCATATGCTTCAAAAACTTCAAAGAGACTCATCGAGTACTCTTTGTCCTTAATCTTGAAGTTTAGGTACCCATATCTTGCTCTTGGCCGAGATGACACATTGTAGATAACCCTCATTGTCACAAGAAAATCCTTCACCTCCTCCTCATAGAGTGGTTCGCTCATATCAATGAAACACCGGAGACTCATCCGTTCAAGAAGATAGCACACTTCTTCATAAATTCGCATGCCTTGCAACATTCTTTTCTCCATGAATTTTGTAGGCAAAAAGGTTATGTTCTCAAAGTATCTCCGCTCCTCCTTTTCTTCCTCACTCCAATTGGCATCCGTGATTCGTAATGGGCGAGGTGAAGGTATTTTTGAGATCGGGTTCACTACACATGTTCGCTCTTGAGGAGGTTTTGGTGGCATTTTCGCTCTCCTTGAACTTGTAGCACCATTGGATGTTTAAGCTCTCTTTGAGTTTGAAGCTCCCTTAGAAGTAGAAGCTTGATTGGACTTTCCTTTTTGTGCTTGAGCTCCCTTCTTTCCTCTTGTGATTGGTGCCATTGTTGTTGTTTGCTCAAATGATTCCTACATTTAAATGGAAAGACATATAAGTTTCCAAAAATTTTATGACTCAAAATTCTTGAATTCAAGAAGGTTCAAATGTCAAATAACATTCTCAAGGAATCAAGGAACATAGGATTAATGCAATAAACACATCAAGATACCCAAAATTCAAAGAATCACATATTTTCAAATTTTGCAAAACTAACCCGTCACCAATCCAAAACCATAAATTAAAATGGTCATAACTTTGTTTTTATCCAACGGATTTTCAAAATTCTTGTTGGCAACTTCATGTCTAACCTTAGGCTATCATTTGGGATCATTAAACCATTCAAATGCATGAAATTTTTTGAAAAAGTTACTATTCATGTTCAAGAACACTCAAGAACACAAATTTTCAGAACTTCCAAATGAGCACTAAATCATGCAAACTAAGTCATGAATCCTCATTCCTAAGAATTTTCTAAGCTATTCTAACCATGAGCACAACTTATTTCATGCTTAGAACTTCAAAATCAAAGAACCCAAGATTCTAAGAAAGGTTAAACATTTCTTCAAAATTTAAGGATAAGGGACATACCTTGAGTTCTTAAGGTGAAAATGTAATGAAGGATTCAAGAGAATGACTTAGAATTTCAAGATTAAATTTTTCAAAAATTCCAAGGGGGAGTTCGAAATTTTAGTTTCAAAATGAGAGAGAGAGTGTTCTTTTGCTAAGTGTAAAAGAAAGAGAAGAATAATGGCATATAAGAGATAAGCTACTAAAATAAATATTTGCAACTTACTCCCCTTTTTCTTCATTTCTCAACATCATGCCCAACATTTTAAAAATTGAGGATGGTGTAGAATCTTTTCGGGAATCCGTTTGATAGATGCGTCATTCATCGTCACACCCCTATAAACCAAAATCACAAAACGTATATTAGATAATTAAGCTTATAGAATAGAAAATTAAAATTGAAAGTGTTTATTTATTTAACAAAGTGGGTTTTTCTTCTTGGGAATGCCTCCCAAGGGTGCTATTTTATAGTTATTAGCTTGAATTTGAAGCGGTTCATGGTGATTTTGCATCAAGAAGGACGAGACAACTCGCTCTCTCTAGTATCGTATCCGCTAAGTATGGCTTGCATCTTTGTCCATTCACCGTGAATTCTTCTCCGGAACGGTTCCTTGGTGTGATTGACCCATAAGACATCACCTCTTCAACCTCAAAAGGACCCGAACATTTTGATTTCAATTTCCCCGGGAAGAGTTTGAATCGTGAGATGAACAATAGAACTTTGTCTCCTTTCTTGAATTCCCTCTTGAGGATCTTTTTATCGCGACAAGCTTTTGTCTTTTCCTTGTAGATTTTCGAGCTCTCATAAGCATTGTGCCTCAAGTTCTTAAGTTCTTCCAATTGCACAAATCTTTTCTCCGCTACCTCCTTGTAATTGAAACTTACCTTCTTTGTAGCTCATAGTGCCTTGTGTTCCAACTCAATAGGTAAATGGCAAGACTTCCCATAAATGAGATTGAATGGGGTAGTCCCAATAGGCGTCTTGAATGCCGTCCTATATGTCCAAAGTGCATCATCAAGTTTTGTAGACCAATCTTTCCTATTTACTCCAATTGTCTTTTCTAGTATCTCCTTGATTTGGCGATTGGATACCTCTACTTGTCTGGAAGTTTGAGGATGGTACGGTGTAGCCACTTTATGTTTCACTCTATTAGCTCTCATGAGTTTATCAAAAATATTGTTGATGAAGTGGCTTCCACCATCACTTATCACAATCCTTGGAGTGCCATACCTAGGAAAAATGATCGTTTTGAAGAGCTTGATCATTTGTCGGGCTTGCTACCCTTGCATCATTCGTCGGACTTGCTACCGCTTCTACCCACTTGGACACATAGTCGACTGCCACTAAAATGTAGACATTCCCATTCGATTTAGGGAAAGGATCCATGAAGTCTATTCTCCACACATAAAAAATCTCCACTTCAAGAATAGGATTCAATGGCATCTCATT
>OVAN01009855.1:0-16443 GCA_900406275.1 Anastatica hierochuntica | reverse complement strand
TTTTTGAAAAACAGACAATACAAAGGTGTATTTTTGTAAGTCTCCCATCATTTATCAATGCAAAAATGATTTGTTTATTGCAAAATAAAAAATGATTTATGATTGGTGTATTGTTTTTATATAATGATAAGTTTAATGATAAAAATTTTGCAACAAATTTTGAAAACATTTACATAGAAACGAAAAAATATTCGTAAAACTTCACTCAAGATGAAACAATTACAAATATTTTTCCTCAACTACCGTTTTTAAAATTTTAGTTTCTATAAAACAAAATTGTGCTACATATATGATCTCGGTGATTTATTACTTCATATTGGTGAAAATGAACATTTTTTGTAATTATCAATTTTTTTTGTCATATGAATCATCTTCCTTTTTTGCTAGTAAATATAATTCCTTTTCAAATAACATATTCCATGTGTAAAATAATCATTTCAAAATTGTATAAAATGTTATTTTCTTGTTTAGATGATCAATAATCAAAATATTTTGGTTCTTTAATTGTTTTCTTTTGTAGGAATCAAATAATCGTTAGAGATGTGATGAATAATTGAAAAATAATTAAGTTGATGAGTCTTTTATTAAGAAAATAGAAGTAATTTTATAGTGTCTTTCCTTTGGTGGTTGTCTAATAATTGTTTTCTTGATTTGTCTATTTTACATTTCCAAATTGTTCCATAGCAAGGACCACTCGTTATATTTCCTTTTTATTTCATTTTTATCTTGATTATATTTATTATTTCCAATATATAATGTTTGTCACAGTTTCAACCATATATGTATGATATTTCTTCAATCTGGAAACTATTGTCATTTTCGCAAATAATTTTGTAGGAATTCAAAATCTTTAGAAGCTCTATAAATGTATACATCCAGCTTAGACTTCTTGTGGTAATGGTGTTTATGTTTCTTTTTTTCTTTTTATCTTATTCGTCAACGTGTTATTTTACGTTTTAAAATAGTTGAACTTCATCGGTTTACGAAAATTAGATTTTCTACACTTTTTACACAAATTAAAAATTTCATAACTGTTTGATAATAAAATATTACTTATTTAACTAAACGTTTTCAAAAACAATCAAAATTTCAAATATTGTCAGCTAATATTATTTTAAAATTTAAAATTTGTTATTATTAGTTTAAAAGTACTTTAAAATCTAAAAAAAATTATCTTTGAGGTATAAGTAAAAACTTAAAAAACATAATTTCGGGAACGAAGAGAGTATTAGTTTCTTGTTCAGTTTAAGTGTTGGAACTTGGAAAGAGACATAATCTTTATGTTAATCAATGACTAGATGGTTAGAATAATTATTAAACTCGATGATGTATGAATAATTGCTATTGCTATTTTGTAATCTTGCTAATGAAGGTATAATCATTAACAATTTGAAGATGAGCCAAATGAGTATGTCATTGATGCTTACAAAAACAATTTAGTTATATTTGTTCCTTTATTTCCACATTAATATGTATAAATAATCAAATTAAAAGTGTTAGATACAATTAACTACCAGAATAGGAATCATAAGATATAAAGCATTGATTAGGTGCAAACTAATAAAGCTTAGTTATAAAGAAATTAAAATGACAAAAAAAGAAGAAAAAAAAGAAGTTTTTTGGGAGTAAGTGGTGATGGAGTTGGCAAAAGTAAGCCACCCTAAAACACATCATAACATGTGCAAATTGCTTCTAGTTAATTATATATATTTATCATCCTTGTCTTTTGATTCTATTACAACATGCATCTCAAGTCTTAACCAATAACTGCGTAGATAAAAATTAGATTAATAAAATGTTTATGGAAATGAGAAACAAGATTGATGTGAAAGTAAACAAATTTCTCAATATTTATCTTTTTTTTGGTCAAATAAATCAGTATGTTAATTCAAGAAATGTCTTAATGATCCACATATATGTGGTTATTTCTGTCGAAATTAGACTCTACTAAATCATGTTACGCGCGTAGTAAAAGCATTTGATTATGGATCGAGTTTTGTTGATCCAACCAGTGACAAAAAAGCAGTAAGTCAATTATGTCGTTTATTGGTTTTAAAACAAAAAAAATCGTTGTACCTAATATTGTGATGATCTAGTTAACACTAATATAACATTAGAAAAAATTTTATACATAAATTTATTATTGTCGTGGAAGTCCTTTCAGCTCAGTTGACTAAAAAATTCATTAATCTTTCTACATCAGGGATCTTGAGATCGATTGTCCGCAAATGCAGATTAACGAAGACAAGCTTATAAGAAATTTCTTATATGGTGCAAGCAAAACCGTTTGTCTTGGTGATCCAACAAATGGAGCAGAAAGATTTGTTCGATGAAAAATTGTCTTTGTAATTGTTTCTCATAATTTGTAATAGAAATAATAATTCAACGATCAAAATTGTTAAAACTGAAAATAATAAGAACTTTAGTTGATTGATTCGGTTTTAAAATACAGGTTTTGTTTTCAATTAGGATAATAAAGAACTAATTGGCTTATCAAAAGTTAGGTTCAATTTGGATTCATTTATTTCAGTACGGCTAAATATATATATATATATATATATATGGTCTAACACCTCTTAAATTGTATTGTAAGTTTTAATGATTGAACTAGAAATAACGAAACAAGAAAAGTGAAAAAGATAGTTTATTGTACTTTTTTCTATATAAAAGAGCTTGAGGCTTGAACAATAAGTTGATCACAACTCTTTCTTAGTGACTCCACAAGAAAATGGGGTTATGTTTCCAACTAAACTTAGCCTCTTTGTTTCTCATACTCTTATCTTTATTCCCTATGTTATTAGCACAATCTCAACAACATTTCTTGGGACAAAACAACAACACAAGCTTGTTGAGTGGAAAGAGATCATGTAATTGGTTTAGAGGCAAATGGGTATATGATTCTTCATATCCTCTATATAGTCCTTTCTCTTGTCCCTTCATCGATTCCGAATTCAACTGCCAGAAAGCGGGTCGACCCGATACAAACTACCAACGTTTCCGATGGCAACCATTCTCATGCTCTCTTCCAAGGTACTTGTACATATGCATTAACTACTAATGTTTTAAGTAGTTAGAAGTAAAGCTAAGGTTTTGATTGCTTCAAATGCTAATTTTGTTCTTTGTGTTTAAAAATATTAAACATTTCTTTGTTCACTAATATTAAACATTTTTATTAGTTTTTGTTTTAAATACTTTTGCAAAAGTACGTTTATGAAATAATATAACTAATATCTTGGTTATATAAATGATCATGCGAAAATATAATATTTTGGTGATTATTTGGCTATGTTAGGGTTGTCAATATATGTTTTAAAGAAACGTAATTATTTATAAGATATGTTTTGCAAATGAGATGTTAACATATAAATTATGAATTTTGTAGATTTGATGGGGTGAATTTTATGAGGAGAATGAGAGGGAAGAAGATAATGATGGTTGGTGACTCACTGAGTCTTAACATGTTTGAATCGTTGGCATGTTTGATTCATGCTTCTCTTCCTAATGCTAAGTACTCTCTTCGTCGAAGCCAACCCCTCACTTCCCTCACTTTTCAGGTTCTTGTTTTTACATTTTTATATTTTTTTGTCAAGGAACGGACCACAACATGCCGGTCCGATAACCTATTAGCCCTTATATTTCCTCCACTCTGTGGTGGAGGAAGGTCGATGTCTGAGAGATTGGCTCTGGAGACTCAACCACCATGCTACAATGTCTTTGGCTACATTTTTATATCTTATTTTATCATTTTCCTCCATTTTACATTTCAAATATTAATAACTTCACTGTAAAAGTAAGTGTTTCATATAACTATTTTTGATTCTTTGATATTCTTGATAATTCCCTTTTTCTTTTATTTTTGTCTTAATTTTACAAAAGATCATAGCTTTATCAAGTTGACACCAAACGCCACTACTAAACTATAAAGTTTGTAGAAAAATAACTAGAATTTTTACAGTCAAATGTATGCTAATTTCATTCAAATTTGGTGTTCTAATAGAAACAAACACTTGTCATATACTATTAATATAAAAAAGACAGAAGATTACATTATCTAATCTTTAATGTTGAAAAAGGGTTCAATACAAAGTCACCATCTAGTTTTTCTTCTGAAAATGATTCTCTTTCTAGAATAAAGATTGGTTTGCTTAAGATAATGATATTAAATATGTAAGTCATATATTAAATATGTGGCCAAAATAATTATAGGTTAGTTTGAAATATGGACTATTCTGATATAAGTCATAATGTAGTTATTAACTAAAGCTTTCTAAGAGACTTCTCAATAGAACCAGACATAAAGGTCAGTTTGTATCATTAAGACAACATGTACAAAATGATTTCGATAACCACTTAGTCTTAGGTCAATGTCTCCTTCTACATTGTCGTTTTCTAATCACAAGTGTCGAATAAATTACAAGTGGACCTTCATGAACTTACTTAAATAGTTTTATTATCCAATATTGAATTATTTAAGGAGCTCTCCGTTTTATCTACTAAACAGTGACAAGTCTTGACTTCGATGTCAAGCTTCTTCATTAGGTTTACGTGTCTTTCTCTCTTTTCTGCATGATTAATTTACATGTTTTTTCTTAGCATCAAAATAGAATATATTTACATGTTTTGAAAATCACTATTCAATTTTACATGAAAACTGAATTTTCTTTTGGTTGTTTTTCACTAGTGATGTTGAATCATGCACGTATATAACAAGTGCCGACTCATTCAACTAATTGTTATGCTTAATATTATAATATATGATTGTCACTAACTAAATACTTATATCTCTTTACATAAATTTTTTTAAAAAATTTGGGCAGGATTATGGAGTGACAATACTTCTATACAGAACACAGTTTCTAGTAGATGTGGTTCAAGAAAAAGTAGGACGAGTGCTTGTGCTTGACTCTATCAAACAAGCCAATGCTTGGCTTGGTATGGACGTTTTGATCTTTAACTCATGGCATTGGTGGACTCATACTTCTGGAATCCAACCGTATGATCACATTAATTGAACACTTAAACTTATGATAATTTCATTTATATAGAAGCTTGTTAGTTAAATACTATGTGATAATGGTTTTGATAGGTGGGATTATATAAGGGAAGGAAACAAGTTGTACAAAGATATGAATAGGCTTATAGCTTATTACAAAGGATTAAACACTTGGGCTCGTTGGATTAACCGTAACATTGTCCCTTCACGAACTCAAGTCTTCTTTCAAGGTGTTTCTCCGGTTCACTATGAGTAAGTCTTTCCTTTTGCTTTATCCGATGGAGTTTTGAGTTGATGTATACATTTTCAAAACATATTACTTTGTCTTTTAACAGCGGACGAGAGTGGAATGAACCATTGAAGTCGTGTAAGGGCCAAACGCAACCGTTCATGGGACAAAGATATCCAGGAGGGTTGCCTTTAGGTTGGGTTGTGGTTAACAAAGTATTGAGCCGAATCAAGAAACCAGTTCGTCTTCTCGATGTTACTACTCTCTCGGAATATCGCAAAGATGCACACCCTAGCCTCTACAATGGTCTCTCTAAGGGTTTAGATTGCAGCCATTGGTGTCTCCCTGGTCTCCCTGACACTTGGAACTTACTTCTTTACGCATCTCTTACTTCATAGTTCTTTGTTTTACATACAAAATTTCTACCATTTATGAACAATTTGTGGGTTCTTGTGATAGTTATTGATATTCTTCCCTTGTTATAGTTTAATCTTTAAATGTAATTAACATCAATAATAGTTATAAAAATGTGCTTAATTTCTACATTATATTCTTTTCATTTCTTATCCAACATTCCAACCATCAATTTTAAGTCATTAACATAAGGCACGACTTATGTGAAGGGCATGTCATGAGAACAAATACTTCACGCATAAGCCAAACATTTGAACACTCCATTCAAATCTTACAAGGCCTAAAAGCAGAGAAGGAGGTTTAGATCAGAAGAAAAGCGAAAACGATGGGAGACATCGGTAAGAGATGGAAAGAATTGAGCGGCGATAGCAAATGGAAAGGCCTGCTTAATCCTCTTGACTCGGATCAACGCCGTTACATCCTACACTACGGCGACATGGCTGAGGTTGGGTACGTTGCCTTTAATCGTGACCGCTTGTCCAAATATGTAGGAGATAGCTGCTACACAAAGGAAGAGCTCTTTGCACGAACAGGCTACCTTAAAGCCGACCCTTTCAGGTAAACAATATCATACGGTTTCGGTTTGAGACATTTTGTAGTGTTTATGCCCACCCCTTGTGGCGAAAATGGTATGATCCAGGTACGAGGTGACTAAGTACATGTATGGAACATCGACGATAAAGTTACCAGAATGTTTCATAATCAAATCAATGGCAAGGGAAGCATGGAACAAAGAGTCAAACTGGTTAGGTTACATCGCAGTGGCTACAGACGAAGGCAAGGAGTTGTTAGGGAGGAGGGACATCGTTGTAGCGTGGCGAGGGACCGTTCAGCTGTATGAATGGATTAACGATTTCGATTTCCCTCTTGAGTCAGCTATCTCAGTGTTCCCTCAAGCTGATCCGGTGCATCCACCTCGCATTGCCAATGGTTGGCTGTCTCTTTATACAACTGCAGATCCGCGTTCGCGCTTCGACAAGACCAGTGCGCGAGAACAGGTCTCTTAAAGAAGCTTATTCCCTTACACTAGCTTCTCTTTTTCACCGGCTAGGCTCTGTTTTGGTTTTCAGGTTCAAGGAGAGCTCAAAAGGTTGCTCGAATTGTACAAAGAGGAAGAAGTTAGCATTACCTTCACAGGCCATAGCTTAGGCGCAGTTCTCTCGGTTCTATCAGCCACAGACTTTCTACATAACGAATTGTCCAAGACCGCGACAAGTCTCCAAGACAGGCTTTCTTGTGTAACGGTTTTCGCCTTTGGGAGTCCCCGGATAGGTGACCTCAACTTCAAAAGGCTCGTTGAGTCACACAAAAACCTCAACATCTTGAGAATATCAAATGTCCCGGATCTAGTTCCTCGTTACCCGGTATTCGGATTCACAGATGTGGGAGAGGAGCTCCAGATCAACACAAGGAAGTCCAAATACCCAAAATGGTCTCTAAGCCTATCTCACTTCCATAGCCTTAAAGCTTACTTGCACGGCATGGCAGAGACGCAAGAACTCAAGCTGGAAACTAACCGAGATACCGCGCTGATAAACAAAAGCTTAGATACTCTTGAAGAGAACCACTTAATGCCTGAGCATTGGTGTTTTCTCGCTAACAAAGGAATGATCCAAACAGATGACAGGACATGGATACTCAATAACGATAAGGCGAACGAAAACGAATGTGAATTACCATTACTATAGCTACAATAACGCTTTCGAAACAACGAAAAAAGAAGAAGAATGTTACTTATTCACAAACCAATAAACTAGAATCTGTAAGTAAGAAGAAGAAGATCAACAAGGGATCTTAGAGGTGAACCATTCCATAACATGAATCGGAGCTTTGATTAAACCTAATGCGATCTCCACTATTATAGTTACGCATAAGCAACAAGGACATAAGCATGACAACAACAATCTGCGAAAAAACAAATCAAAAATCACCAAATCTAAGCGACGATCCTATCATCAACAAACAACGAATCTAAAGTGAAATCAGTGAGATCGAGATTTCGAAACACGAATCTAGAACTTAAATCGAAATTACTAGCTGTAGAAGGAGAAATCGAAAGTGAAGAAAGGGGAAAATTATCTCAAGGGGAGGAGGAGAGAGAGAACTCACCCGACGATCCAGATAACGACACCGACGATGGAGAGGAGGAGAGAGAGGAAAGCGAAAGGAAGACCTAAGAGGAAACCAAGAGGACGGCAGTCTCCGTCGCACATGGTGGCTCTCCGGCGAGTTTTCTGTTTAGTATTCAAAAGTTGTGATGAGTCGTCTTCTTCTGAAAGTATATAGAAGACATCATTTGATTTTATTTTTTTTTAAAGACGCGGTTTTAGGTGTAACTAACTAACGTGTTACATTTTTGTTCGTTAATATAAATGACAATTAATTAACTCATTAATATAAATGACAATTAATTAATTTGTCTTTGATTAAACTTAAAATTATGATATAATATTCGACCCGTTTAAAATAAAAGTGAACAAAGCCCATTTACTTTTTTTCAATTTTATAGATAACAAGTAGTATCAGGCCCATTTTGTGAATGAATGTTATGTTCCAAATTTTTTCCTTTTAATGGTTTAATCTAATCTTCTATTTTTTTTTTCACAATCACTTAATCTAATCGTGGACCAAAAATCTATCGAAATGAAACTACTAAGATCGATAAAGATCCATATGGAAAATAGTTTCTTTTATTATGTTTTTAGAAGAAGCATTTCATCTGTAATAAAAACAATAATTCTTCATATAACTTAATTATTTATAAGGTTTTTCTTAGTTACTATACTATTTCAAAGATAAAATTTTGAAAAGTATGTGAACTTATACTATATCCTTTTTCGTTCTTATTCTCTCTACTCAAACGACAACCATAATTTCTCTTAAGCAAATTTTTTTTCAGTAACATGCTTCTAACGGGTTATATAAATCGAAAAATTATGTGACCAAAAACAATTCTAATGACAATAAGTTCCTAAACTAATACTAATACAAGGATGTCATTATTACTAATTGACGGTAGTACAACAAATTATTTTATCTTTGGACAAAAGGAATTGTGCTTACCAATCTTGTGGTCATATGTTATCGAACATTAATATTATATGGGTTAATATAAGAATGTCAAGGCTAGAATATTAGTATTACTAATTGATAAATATATAAGTACATTCAAATATGGTGAAGAGAATATATATGACATGTGCAACTTTTGTGGAGAATATGTTAAGAAAAAATGATATGAATATGTGATATGTCAAAACTTCCAACATTGTATGTAGTTGATGTCCGCCAAAGTCTGTTTTTGAAAGAGTGCGCCAAATTGGTTCTACAACTTAATCATAATGTTGCTTATTTATAAATCATTAATTAACTATACATATAATTAAAATCTTTAGTTCATAACACATTTTCTATTTTCCACTATAAATGAAAAAGGTAAAACTCAAAGAAAAAAAAGACCGGTAAACATTAAATTATAAACCAATGGATGTTACATAAAAGCTAACTTCGTTGGAGACACAACAAAACATATAACAAGGTAAAGAGTTTTGATGTAATCAAGATAAGGAGGTAGAAGAATATCGAAACATTGATACAACAATATTGTACGTGAAATTTATGAAGAGGGAAAAAAGAGAAAGGAAACACATCAAGTAATATTCAAATGACTTGCATGGATCATTCACAATTATTTGTGCTTGAAT
Organism: Anastatica hierochuntica; assembly: GCA_900406275.1. NCBI lineage: Eukaryota > Viridiplantae > Streptophyta > Magnoliopsida > Brassicales > Brassicaceae > Anastatica > Anastatica hierochuntica. The sequence continues at coordinate 7,103 of OVAN01009855.1, read as the reverse complement.
CTTTGGTAAAGTAAAAACATATCCGTAAGGATTAGTCAATGATGTTGCGGGTCAGGTCCTCCCGGTGAAACCCTTTGGGAATCTACTAAAATTCGCTCGTTATGACCTTTGAACTTGGAGAGATCGAACCCGAGCTCACATAGGAGAATCTCACTATCTATAAAGCCTTTGGTTGAGACGCGGTCTGCATGGAGGATCCGAGCTTGAGAACTCAAGATTAGTGATGAAAATATGATTAGGAGTATGATTAGAGAATGTTTAAGGATCAAATTTGCCATAAAAGCCGATTAAGGAAAAGAACTTGTGGGTTATATGAGATTGAGAGAGATGTAAATGAGAAGAAGTTGAGTGAGTATGATATGTATGCATCGAAGTTTTTTATTTATAGATGATTAAGAAGCACAAAATATGATGAACATGTTAAGGATTTGAGTAGTTTTTGGGTTGGGTCAGTGGAGAGAAAATGATGGGATCCACAACGAAATTATGAAAGCTAAACTCCGATTCATATTTTTTTTAGATTATAAAACTCATGCATGCACACACAAAATTACAACTAAATTAATATTACGAATTTTTGAAAATGTTTGACCATGTTCACTAGGATAATATTAATTTTACAACTGAATTAGATTCTTGTGCTAGGCTACTACAAGGTTATATATTATTTTTTTATTATATTGGTTTGCTTTTGTTATTTTTTCATGGATTTATTTCTAACGGTTTTGACAACCGATGAGTTTATTATAGGTACTAGGAATCAATTGTATATAAACAAAAAAAAATTTGGTGAAAAAACTTGTATGATAAACAAAATTTTTATAGTAGTAGGCTACTAGCATTTATATAATAATGTTATATGTATATATCAAAGAGAAGATTCATGTTTATACGTTTACAAATTGTATATGCCAATATAACATATTTCTTACAACAGTTATATATGGTGAGCAAAATAATAATATTTGAGAAAATTATTGTTTTAAAATTCAGTATATTTTCAACAATGTCATAATTCTTTTCCTAAGTTCTCTTAAGTATATCCTACTACAAAATTTTCGAGGTTTTGGTTTCAAAATTTTTAGGGTATTGATGGAGGTGGATTCCACGCTACCAAATCCGGTTTGGACACCAAGATAGCAAACCAAGAATCGGCAATGGGCCGAGAAAGCCCATAACAAGAGCAAGGGAGATGCAAGGGAGAGTATAGGCCGCAAAAGAGGACCAAAATCGCCAAGAATAGTCAACAAAATCGGAACGTATTAACTATGGCATTGAGGAGAGGAGACCCGAAAATTAATAAGTAACGGTGGTTACGCATGCTAGAGGAGGATAAAAGGAAGGAGAGGAGTGCAAAGGAAAGGGGCTGGAACGCAAGCCTTTACACTATCCACTTTAATTTTAGATTGCAATTCATCGTATCACGCGTATGTTAAATACAATCGCTATATTCTTTGACTCCTCACTATGTTAGACACCTCGGTTCGGAATTGGATTCTTAGGATCCCTCCGGTATTTCTCAACCAAAAGTTTTGACTATCGTTGAACCCCACATGTATATGTATTTCTGAAATTGCTTATAAAATCTCAAAAATAATTACCAAGAAATCTTAGAAACAGAGACTATACGTCAATTAAAATAAAGTTAATGAAAAGGGAAACGAAGAAACATTTGTTTTGTCGGACCACGTGAGAAAGAAAATAAGTGACAAATGGTGGCGGGTGTTTGTTTTTTTTTTTTTATCTTTTAGTTAAAAGTCGCCGACAAATTATCCAAACACCATCTAATCTCTGCTCGTTTCCAACACAATACATGATGTCCTTTTTATTATGTAACAAGTCTCATATATGTGCTTACAAATTTTCTTGGCTCGGAGTTAAAACCCTTTCAGAAGAACATTATTTGGTGGTGGACATGGTATTTTCATCCACGTCAATGTGATTTAGCAACGCAAGGAAAATTTTTCATATAGATAATAGTATGAATTAAAAGAGGAGGTCACGAATTCCTACTGCATTGTGAGTAGTTGGTTCGTCAAATGCGAGTTTTTTACTTGGTCTGACCTCACATTAGGACCACGATTAAGAGTTCATGGGTTTTGAAGCTCCTCGTTATCGAAGAAAAAATATATATATATTATGGGTTAAATTTATTAGGATAAATATCTTGTAAAAATTATAATTATCTTTCTTAATATACAAGTGACATAGACCAATTCATTCATTTTCAATTGATTTTGAATAAGAAACCCATGTAATTTAACAAAATTTAGTATCAGTAATTCATGATATATTACTGTGAAAAACTTTTAAAAGAATAGATTTTCAAATCACTTAGATCTAAAAGAAGAATAATCGTCATCCAAAATTTGTTTTTTTTCTTTTTTTTGGTCACGAAAAAGTTAGTTTATTACTCAAACGTTAGGTGTTGTGGTGTAGCAAGACCATCCGAAATTTGTTGCTTAACCACATTCTTTGGTTAGTTATGTTATATAGTATATAGTCGAAGATTATCATAAGCTCGACAAACATAAGTATTACTCACATGTGATATAGTCGGACCGACTTATCCACATGCTCTCCAAAGTCTATCCATTATCACATTTGTTTTTTCTTATTTTTCATCTCTCCACTTTTATTCGGTTGTAAGCATTATAAAACTGAGAAAGAAAAAAGTAACGAACGGCGACAAAAGTATGTCTGGATTATTTTAAGGATAATGTGATGACAAGATATAGAATAATCCGAAAAGAGTTATGTCAATTATCACAATATAGTTTAAGATGGTGGTGGTTAGAGAAAGGCCACATATATAGTCAGCGTGACTAGATTACAAGTCGGTAAATTTGATGCTCTTAATTAGATTCGGTTTGACTATTCTCATAGGTACTACAAGAGGTTGAGATTAAAAGTATCATTAGATAATATACTAACTATCCACAAAAAACACATATATATAATCAGAGATTCTAACTTTGATGGTAAAAGACTTACGATTGTAAGTTCCGTCACTTGGGTTCGAATTCCGGCCACCGGTTTTCAAATGCGACCACCAGCGCCCGGGAATGGCGGTGAAGGAGATGTCCATGTGTCTCATGTATCCCAAAAAAGATCGGGATTAACAGTTTTTGATCCCTCCGACCCTGTTCTTGATCCCTTCGAACTCCTGCCGGCTAGTCTGGACTCACTTTGGTGAAATTCAGGATACCGAGTTACCAAAAAAAAGAAAAAAACACATGTATATTCGTACATTCATTCTTTATGTTTCGCCTGGTTAGGTCAAAAAAATCTAGTTATCTAGATAGGTGTGAAACTTTAGATCCGTAAAATAACTCATTGATTGTTCAAATTCAACGTGTGCATAGTTGTGCATTTAGACCTAATAGGATAAGTAGATCAGCAGACAGCAAACAATAAGCAAGATTGATTGAAAAGTGATGTTTGTGAAACCATATATATGATTTATTCCGCGTTTGATTTTTTCTAAAGTTCATAAGTTGATGTCACGGTCTTGTTCACCCCTTGGGGTGGATAATGATTTGTTGTCTAAATCGTGACATAATGTCATGTAGTGATTGCATAATGTCATCTAGAAATTATAATGAATTGTGATATAATGTCATGTAGAAATAACACTGCCCAAAAGATATGTGTGGGAGTCATAAGATGTCAATCTTATGTTCCATCTCTCTTTTGTGTTAAATCTGCTGGTGAAACAAAAGATTTTTCTATTATTTTCTACATTAATATTTGCATAATTTATTGTTATAAGCATAAGCTTTGGTGATTAATTAAGAAAAATAAAGCATATACATGATCAAAGTGACAATGCCCTTTCAAAAAATCTATCCCTTCCAAAACCTAAGAAGGCACCTACGTATTAGATTCTAGTGATTCAGTTGTAATTAGATATGTCTTTTATTAAGAATAATTCATTTTAATATACATAGTTGTAATAAACAATTTGATTGCATATGGAATCTAAACAAGGAAGTTTTGGTGAGTTAATACGTAATACACATAGGTCATGATTCTAGGTTCTTTAGTAATGCAGTTTCGTTTGCATTTGGTTCAGAATTCTTCATTCTAACCCATTCACGCCCTCTCTTTTTTTTTGTGATAACCATCGAGATCAGATTTGGATAGAAACATACTTCGTGTTACATAGTGGATTTTTTTCCGAAGGATCACCACACTGTTTTTGACCCGTTTAACTGACAGAGGTAATCGGGTCACTTGTTACCGTAAAGGTAAAGGTTTGCCTGAACCTAAACTACATAATATCAAAGAATGTTGTTCACATATTTTCAAGTCTTGTCTACCACTGTTTTAATGTCCTATTAAGCTTTCGATGTGAGACTTTTTATCATTAGCACCATTTTTCACGCTCAGACATGACCATCTGAAACGTGGATTTTTTGTCGAAACAACATCCACGGAATGGTCCAAGAATTGAACTGCTCTAATACCATGTTAAATTGTGGACTTCCAACTCGAAACCAATTGACAATAAATAAAGTGACCCATATGTATTATATATTACTTAATATTCTACTAAGTTTCCGATGTGAGAATTTTTATCATTAGCAATTTACGCTCTTTAAGTGAATATTTTTCGAATGTCTAAAGAAATAAAATGTATATATTAAATTAAGAAGATGTGTTACATCGTGCAATGACGGCGCCACATATGATATAAGACTCACATCTCTCCCTATATAATTCTAGATAATGTATATACTTTATAATCTTTTAAATAAAAAACAAATATTGGACTTTGTTGTTGTGGTTGGTTGAATCCACGTAAGTCAATTCAGATGGCGTCAAAACTATCGGTTAAACACTCTTTAAAGTGATGATGTTCATATGGAACCTGAAGAAGACAAAAGATTCAATGCGGCAAACGTTAGTGGCCACGTGCGCATTTCACGTTTTTGTTCTTTAAAATTCTATCTTGAAAATATTTTTGAGAAGGGCTCGTTGCCTAGTGGCCGAGCGTCATTCTCACCAAATCCGGAGTTCACGTGTTCGAACCTCCGAGGGGCTATGGCCTACCGGATCGGCCCGTTGTGATCCGAACTCTTTGTATATGAAGAGAAAAATCCCGATATTAGGGTTAGGGCCACCGGGCCGGCCTGTTGTGACCCGGATTGCCGACAAAAGAAAAGGGACCAAACCGGCGATGTGTTTCCGTCCGATACATTATAGCTTAGACTTTTCTTTTTATAATCTAAAACCATCCGAACAGATTGAAGAACGCACTTTGTGTTACATAGTACACTGAATATCACACTGTTTGGTTCGAATTTGTAGCTTAGAGTTATTTGGTTTTTTAAAGAAAGTTAAACATATGTGATTTGTGAGTTTGAATTGCAATTAGCTATTGTGATAGATAAGGTTGCACGAGTGATAAGACATTTTGTGCATACTCTTTACATAGCCAACTCATTTGTAATGCAATGGTTGAATGATTTATATCGAAGTTAAAAATTCAAAATTGTGATAATTTTGGATTAAATTTAATCACGGTCACTCGAACATCTGACCTCTGAAATTTTGTCAATATAATTTTCTAGTCGAGCTAACGACATCTAGTAATGAATTGGATTTTTTGTGTTTGTCACAAAAATTAAATTGGTGCCGAGTTTTAAAATTTTATTAATAAAAAGCCTAAAATTGATTAGCCAAATAAGAAATAACGTAGAAATTTAGAATTTTTTTTAGAAATGTAGAAATTGATTAATGAATTTAGAAATTTTTTTCTTCTTTTATGATCCATTAATTAGTAAAATAAAATGAAGAAGGGATTCAGATTTGTCAATACCTCAAACGTTCTTCAGATTTGGCCCCTACAAACTCAAGTGATCAGACCAACCCACTATGCAAACACATTCTTGTGGGATAAATTATTGAACCTGAACAGTTTTAATGGAGCCACTTTTGGTCTCATCTTATTCATTATCACGACTTTAAACCGACAAGAAAAAACACTTCTGACATATATGTAACTTGATGAAGGTTTTGACTTCTACGTTGGATACACTTTCACATCCAAAAGTTTTAAAATTTGTAAACTAGTTTATAAAGAACTTGATGATACGACATGACATTGCACAACTGATTTTATCATATTTTGCATGTAATAGCTTAACATTTACTAGAGATTTTTTTGTATTCTAAAATCTTTTAGAATGTTTTTAAGCCGTCTTTCGAATCTAGATTAGGAAAATTCATATAGGAGTCTTAGGTGTTGCATTTGTGCATTCTTCTCCTCATTTCTACCCCATTTCAGGTCACCTTGAAGACCAATAGATGAACCAAAGGACTCGAAAGCAAAGAACGGGAAGCTCTAGCACCAAAAAGGGAGTTTGGCGGGCGGTCTGCACCAGCGACCTAGACCGCCAACCACCTCCAGATCAGAGCTGGCGGTCCAAGCCTCTCTGGCTGGCGGTCTACACCACGCCTCTGGACCGCCAACCTAGCTTCAGGACAAGTCTGGCGGTTTGAGCCTCTCTGGCTGGCGGTCTGCACCGCATCCCTGAACCGCCAGCAGCTCGTATTTCAGCTAAAATCCTGGGTTTGACCCGGTTTGTCTCGGGTCAACCCGATTCAACTTCTTAAAATCTATAAATACTATTTCTTAAACTCTAAGAACCCTAAGCTTTGATTTTCTAGAGAACTTTGTATGTGTTTTGGATTCAAGAGAGAAATCTCTTTGTTTGCTTGAAAGTCTGCTTCTTTATCTTCTTTTCTTCTTTGTCAATGATTGCTATTAGCTTTGCTCTAGATTCTATTAGTTTCTCAAGCATGACTAGTGAGTAGTGATCAAATGTAAGCATGGGTTAGATTGATCAAGCTAGATCTAGGTGTTATTAATGATGCTAANAGTAGTGATCAAATGTAAGCATGGGTTAGGTTGATCAAGCTAGATCTAGGTGTTATTAATGATGCTAGAGATTGGGTTATTATAGTTTCACATGATTTAGGGATGCTTAAAGCTAGATTTGAAGTGATCAATCAAATCCTAGACCTCAAGGTTTTCACACCCGGATGGTGTTTGATGAAATGCCTAAGAGAATCTAAATCATGCTTAGCATTCTTAG
>OVAN01009854.1:1294-16445 GCA_900406275.1 Anastatica hierochuntica | reverse complement strand
CACTTCTCCATCGTTTTAAGTCTAGTTTAGTGTGTTTAGGTTGCGTTGCTTTTCCTTTATTATCTTAGTCCGCCACTTTTGTCTCTTCTTATTTGCTTAGCTTAGGAGATTTTGTCTATGCCTAGTGTTTGAGTCTCTAGTTCTCGTGGGTTCGACCCTTAAATACTATAATCGACATAGTCGTATACTTGCGGTTAGTGGGGATTGTTAGTGATTATGGTTTATAAATTTAAAACTTGAAATTGAGTTAATCACTAGCGAAATTTAGCCCTCATCAGGAATTCAACAATTTAAGTATATTCAAGGAAGTGAGTCAGCCAAGGAAGCATGAGACATCCTTAGAAATTCGTTTGAAGGCGACGCAAGTGTGTGGAGAACTCGTCTGGGCCATCTTGCTTTGCAATTCAAAAATCTTAGGATGGGCAATGAATAGCCCATTAAAAGTTTCAGCTCCAAACTAAGTGCTATGGCATATGATGCTTTTGTGTTAGGCAAAAAATACAAAGAAAAAAAGTTGGTCAAGAAACTTCTAAGATGCTTACCCCTAAAGTATGTCGCTCACAAAGCTTTCTTAAAGATGACGGAGAACATCGATGAACTCAAGTTTGAAAAACATGTAGGGATGTTCAAAGCTGAAGAGATGGGAGCCACTGCAAACCTGAATAACACACACAAAGGTGTGGCTCTGTCTACTGAAGAAAAGGATGAATGTTTCCAAAAACTTGAAGACAACATGATGTTGGCAAAAAAAACTTTGGTAAAATGCTCAAGCAAGTTGAGAAGGGCAGTAACAAGTCGTTGAATCGATCTGCTAGGATTGGCGAAGAAAAGTATACTCGTTTTGATGAAGAACCATCCGGATTCAAAAGTTCCTGTGGAGATCGTGAGACAGGAAGAAGAAAGACGGATATTCAGTATTTTGAGTGTGAAGGTTATGGTCACAGGAAAATATAGGGTCCACTGACCAAGCGTAAAGAGATAAAATGTTCAGAATGTAGAGGATATGGTCATGGGAAGGCTAAGTGTCCTAACTTGATGAAAAGAAAAGACAAATCCTACAATGACTTCAGTGGTTCTGAGTCTGAAGATGAAGATGAATCCAAGATGCTTAACTTTGTTGCCTTTACAGCAAAATATGATGAAGTTAAGACAAAGTCGAGCTAGACTCTGAAAGCGAAGGTGACCAGGAGATTGATCCTAAGATGGAATATCGAAAGCTCTACGACAGTTGGGTAAAACTGAATAATGACAACTTAAAGCTTGAAAACAAAAAGGCAATGTCAAAAGCTCAAGTAAACATCCTTGAACTAAAAAATATGCCTTCACAAAAGGAGGAGACAAAGTCGGATTCTCAAACTGAGATCAATGTGTCACACACTAAAAAGACTGAGCAACACATCAAATCACTGCAATTACGGCTGAATCATATGCAGACTGTCATTGATAAGAAAAAGAGAAATCTAAGAGTCTCGAATACACCTTGCAAGAAAACTGAAAGAGAATTCGTATGCTCAACTATGGAATAGAAAATCTTGATCACATCTTGACATTAGGACAATAACCTAAAGTTAATTGGGATTTAGGATATACTAGCTTCAAAAGAGACAATAGCTCAGAGGCAGGAAAAGACATAGTCTTGGGGAACTTTGTGAAGAGTGGTCACACTAATCACCCATAAGAGGTAAAGCTGAAACATGAGAAGAGCATAATTTCCAGCTCACAAGGTCAAAGGAGATCATCTGTCGGGCAAATGACTCACTCTAAAACTAACACACCACCTGAAAAGCTCATGAAAAATAGGGATATTTGTTTTGTGGAAAGCATAATCATCGTGTAAGGCCACTGTTTTCTCGAGAAAAGAATAATCAATCAGGCATGGAGGACGATTCAATGCTACATGGAGCCGTCTAAAGTTGGTATGGTCTGGATTCCTAAGAAAGTGTTATATGTCTTACCAGATCAGAGGGCAGTAGTGAAGAATGAAATGATTGCAAAAAGTGTGTTGGTTCAGAAAGAAAACGTAAGTCTAATATGCAATTTTTCTCAACTAAGCTCAGTCGAAGTGAGTGATGTAGAGGAACTATGTGTCAAGGAGTCAAAGTCCACAAAAGGATTGGCGTCAATGCTCAACATTGTCGCCTGTACCTCAATCGAGGCATATGATGTAGAGAGTAACTCAAAAGAACAAAATCAATTTCAAGGAAATGGTGATGCTTGCAGAAGTGGTAGAGTTCGGGTGTTTTGTGTCACTCATTGAGCCACGAACAGTGCAAGAGACTGTAGAGGATGAGTTCTGGACCAATGCTTTTCATGAATAATTGGAACTATTCTCTCGATTACAAGTGTGGAATTTGGTTGCTAGACCAAAGAATGTTAATGTCATTGGTACCAAGTAGATTTTCAAGAACAAAATGGATGAAAATGGCAATGTAGTTAGAAACAAAGCTAGACTGGTAGCTCAAGGATATAATCAGGTTGAAGGAGTGGATTTTGATGAGACTTTTGAACTTGTTGCTCGTCTTGAATCCATACGTTTACTATTGAGAATCGCATGTGACTTGATATTCAAACTCTAGCAGATGGATGTTAAGAGCGCGTTTTTAAATGGATTACTTCAGGAACAAGTTTATATTGCTAAGCCAAAAGGTTTTGAAGATCCTGCTTTTCTTGAGCATTTTTTTCATATGAAAAAGGAACTATATGGACTGAAACAAGCTCCTAGAGCATGGTATGAGAGATTGGCACATTCTTTGCTTGTGTAAGGTTCTGTTAGAGGAAGCGTTGACAAGACTCTATTTATCTTGATGGCCAAACGAGATTTTCTGGTGGTGTAAGTCTACGTTGATAACATCTTGTTTAGAGGAACATATCAAGCATTGGTGAATTAATTTGTCTCCACTATGACTAGAGAGTTTGAGATGAGTTTGGTTAGAGAACTAACGTATTTTCTTGGACTACAAGTGAGACAATTGGAAGATAGGATATTCATCTAACAAGTGGCATATGCAAGGAACCTTATCAAGAGGTTTGAGATGCAAACTGCAAAGGAGTGAAAGACACCAATGAGCACAACAACAAAGCTTTCTAAAGATGAGAAACGAATCAAAGTAAATGAAAAATTATACAGAGCAATTATCGGAAGTTTATTCTATCTCACTGCGAGTAGACATGACTTGTGCTACAACATCAGAGTATGTGCCAGATATCAAGCGAGTCCCCGAAAATCACACGTAATTTCCGTTAAACGTATCCTTAAATATGTGAAGGGAACTCTAGATTTTGGTATATATTATACTGAGGACACTAACTTTAATCTTGTAGGTTTTGTGATGCTGATTGGGCGGTTAGTTTTGATGATCGGAAGAGTACTTCTGGTGGATGCTTCTTCATGAGAAACAACATGATCACCTGGCACAACAAGAAGCAGAATTGTGTCACAATCTGGACAATTGAGCCAGAGTATATAGCACGAGGTAGCTATTGTACTCAACTACTGTGGATAAAACATATGCTCAATGACTACGGTATTAATCCTGATTCTTTTCTTATCTATTGTGATAATCTAAGTGCTATTAACATCTTCGACAAAAAAAAAGTGCAATTAACATCTCCATGAATCATGTCCAAAACTTTAGAACCAAGCATGTCGATATTAGGCATCATTTTGTTGGAGAGCTAGTTGAGCAGAAACTTGCATTCATCAAGCATGTTACTACTGATAGACAGCTGGCTGATTTATTCACAAAACCTATAGACCTAAATACTTTTTCTATTTGAGAAAAGCCTTAGGTATCTCTGAAATCTAGTTGTATCACTCAAGAACAAAGTGTGTGTAATAAAGACCATCGATCATTGTCCATAGTTTTTAGTCCACATTACTTATCACCAAAACGTCTTATCACCTAGTTGAAACAATACCTCATGCAGTCTTGTCTTTTGTGTGTGTCTTAAACATTAAATAATATGAAGAAAAAAAAGAGAAAAAAGAAACAACAACAAAATAAGGGGAAAGAAAATCAAGAAAAACATATAATGACACCCTAGAAAAATAGGGATCATCGATTTTTAAGTCAAGAAATCAATAAAAAAAAAAAAACAATGATAACCTAGAGAAGTAGGAACATTGATTTCTTCTGTGTCACAGTTTCTACATGTATGACACAGACTGCTAATAGGGACCTCTCGAATCAAAGGTTGTAGACACCGATCCTGGATAAGGACAATCTACCCTTGCTTAGATGATCAATTGCATCTCTCTGTTTTTGAAAAATTTTACCTAAGTGGACAGTGTTTGTGTGGTTTGCTATATGCATTGCTTGTCTCGAACAGTGTTCACTAGAAACGAGGGTGATATCAGTCAGATTTCTATTGTGTAACCTCTGCTTGTATGGTCAAGAATCACTCATTACTTTGTCTCTCTGAGTAACTCAGCTTCTCATGTATGTCTTACAGTTTTTTGGTTATATATTAATAATATGCTAATGGGCCTCGATTTGAACTCTTAGATTGTCACTACTAATGAGCTTCCAAAATTGTGTCATTTTGAGCAATTCTTTTTCAGGAATTAGCGGGAAGAACTTTTAAACATCTCTTGCGTATGTCTCATAAACCCTAGATGTGGCGTCTATCAGTTTTCTCTCTAAGACATATCATCTTTCTCCAAACTTCCAAATCGCCACAAATCAATTCAGCATGCTGATGACCTGTACTCAGAGAGAAGCTCTGTATCGCACCGCTGCCGCATTTGTACCGTCATGATCAGCGCCTCCGGGAACAATGCCTCCAATTTTCTTTGTCGAAGGGTATTTTTGGGAGCCCTTTCAGCCTCGTCATCTTCAAGGGAAAGAGCCAGTGGTTTATGAAGAGGAAGATTACCACGACGTACCTGATTATGTGCATTCCGAGGATCTAGATGAAGATGAACCATTCCGTGATGAGCGTGAAGGCAATGACAGCGGTTATGCCCCATTTGAGTTGCGCATCGAGAAAAATCATAAACACCATCTTCGCAAGATCCAGATGTTCCCTGCTATCTACGACACTACTCATGTTCGTCCATTCAATCAAAAATTTCTTACACAGAAAGGAGTTGAGGCCTACAAAAGCTTCAAGGTAAGGTCTTTTCTAGATAAAAAAATATCTACCTTTAGGGAAGCTTGATATGATGGGAGTAGAGGACATTTTAAGGTCTACTAGAATGTTGTTTTCTGTTATTAAAATTGATCAATACGTCGAACAAGTGGTGAGGGAATTTTATAGCAACCTTGGTGACTATGCTGAAAAACTCACACGATATGTGTCTTGTGTATCTCTGTGGGGAACTCTATGAATTCTCTCATGATCTCATCAATCGAATGCTCGTAAGGCCATTTGACACACTTCCAAGCTGTTTCTCTGAAGTATACATGGACGAACCACTCTCTCAGGCTATTATGCTTCTTACTAGAAGACGTAAAATTCGTTGGGAAGAGTTTCAGTCTAAGCATTTGACTCCTATTATGGATGTAATGTACAAATTGTGTTGTCGTAACATGATTCCTTCTCCAAATAACACTACAATGACTCAGGTCAGGGCAAAGTTTCAGTACATACTTGTGAATTACAAGCCTTTCAGTCTTGGGATGTTGGTGTTTGACCAAATCTTGGAAATTGCTAATCGTCCTGAACAACTTGGTCTTCGTCTGCCGTCATCCGAATCGGGAGAAACATTAATCGGGGCCCAGTGACCTCGAACCCTCTCTTCGATCAAAGGGATCGACTCAACATCCTTGCAATTCTTCATGTGGCCTGACATTCTTTCCATCTCAAAGCGATAGGAGTATACGGAGTGTTGGGTGCACCACAAAGCACCCACCGAACCGCAGTACTCGCAGTACTCTCCAAAGGACTGCTATGCGTACTTATACTGGTCAAAGTCTGCCGCAAACTGAACCGAACGTTCATCCACAACCGAGGTGACCATGCGTTTTCCGCGTCTATACGCGCGACGAACTTGCGATGCTTGATTCCGGGCCTACTCCTTCTCACGGAGTGAAGCCGCTTTGACCTCCATTTTCAGGCTGGAGTTCTCTTCTTCGAGTTTCTCGGGCTTGAACCGAGTTGTCTGTGCCTCCAAGCTGCTCGCCCTAAGGTCCTCGTCCATAACGTGGACACCCTGCAAAAGAGGGATCCTTTAAAAAGTTAGGGGCGAAGTCATATGAATGAACGGAATTGTGTCGTATGCTCGAAAACTAACCCCATGCACAAACGCGAGGCCTCCACATACTACCCCGACCTACCGAATCCCGCATCAGCCGCAGGTTGATGCAACAGGGCATCAAAAGAAGCAAGGAAGGCATCCAAGTCTGACCCTTCTCCAAAATGTGGCAGCGAAGATTGACTCAGACCATTTCCGTCTCCGCCGAGGAGATTCTGGTACCACACCCCCTCGGACGACCCCTTCCTATCTTCGACAACGCTGACCCCATTAGTGGACGCGCGCTCATTTTAGGGAGACCTCTCCCTCTCTTTGTCAAGAGGCATCTCGTATGGAGCGAAGCCATTCATGGTCGGTTCTAACTCCTCTCCCGTTACCGGGTTGGGCTGAGTCTGATTCTTGTGATACTTAACCGCGTTGCGAACCTGCTACGGGGAAAAGTAACCCAAGTGGAACGGAACACCTCAAAAAAGGTTCCTAACGACGCAACGATCTTATGGATGCGGGGGAAAGGGATCGAAAATTGCAAAACAAAAGAACTATCAGATATCGGCAAACGAAAAGAAAACGATCAGAGTATCGAAAACGATACCCGCATGACCACATCTACGCCAAAAGAATACACGTATTCATGCTCGGTAGAGGCACTATCTAAACGAACGAAGAAGTATCGCTTGTTCCAACTGTGGAGGTTGGACGTAAACGATCGGATCACCGACATATTGTTCCTCAACTTGAGACAATACCGAAGCGGCAGACTCGTGGGCTTCGGTGAAAAAAACGTCAATAGATAGTCGACGCTTAGATCCATCCCTCGTTCGTAACTCAAAACCAAGATTCTGACAAGGTGTTAGAGACCGGCGGGCGAAAGCTTGCTAATCGATAAGTCGTAGTGGTCTAAAATCAGAACTATGCTCCATGGAATGGGAAACCATAGTTGACAAAACAGCAAATGCGCCTCGTAGCATGTAAAGAAACCACGAGGCGGAAAATCAGCATCCTCCCCGACCATCGGCATCCGGAACTCCACCTCCTCCAAAACTCGGCAAAAATCCTGGCTGAGGGCAAGGAAAGACTCCCGGCACCCGCTCGCCCTACTGGCGTCCTTTTTGAAGGTTAGTCTTGGCGGACACCATGAGCCGGGCGGTGGAGCTTCGATATCACATGTAACACGCTAGTAGTGTCTCACTTCCTCAGAATCGACCGAGTGCGGCAAGAACTCGATTTTCGGTACGACGTCATCCTCCCGAACTCGTAGGCTTTCGGGGTCGAAACTCAACGATAAATCGTTTGCAGAAACTCAAGCATTTGAAGCCATAAAAAAATGAGGAGAGAGAGAGATGGAAAAGATAAGGAGTCTTTACCTCAAGGAATCTTTTTCTTGTGTAGAAAGGGAGACTTACTATTCATCCTCGGACTTTCTAGTCATCGATCCCGCCTAACTTACCTAACGCGATGTAAAGTTCGCAAGAACACTCCAACAATCCTTGCATATTGGGGGCTAACTGTTGGGGTCAAAAATGTTCACGACGAAATCAATGCCTAAAAAGAACAATGGAAATGTTGTCTCTCTTTCTGGAACAAAAATTGTAAGAGGATTATCAATTCCGAGGTTCCTGCCATCTAGACGATCTCCTCTCAACAAAATGTCGAAACCTCGCGTCTAGTTAACCGTAGGCGATCGCTTCGTAAAGTCTGGTCACTCGCAAGCAACTAAACACGAGAATAACGAAATCAACGCCCGAGACTTCCAGATAGCTCCCGAGAGATCCCAATAGGCAAGTTTCAGAGCGATAAGAAGTCACCGTAAACGTCGGATAACCACTTCGCTCCAGAAACACAAACAACGGCAAGTCTAGTCGCCCAACGGGCGACTCGACTCTTGGCAAGTCTAGTCGGCCATTGGGCGACTAGAATCTTAGCAAGTCAAGTCGCCATTGGGCGACTAGACTCTTGACAAGTTTAGCCGCCCATTGGGCGACTAGAATCTCGGAAAGTCTAGTCACCCAATGGGCTACTAAACTCGTGAAAAGTCTAGTCGCCCAATGGGCGACTAGCTCGTTACAACTCTAGTCGCCCAATGGGTGAGTAGACTCGTGACAAGTCTAGTCGCCTATTGGGCGACTAGACTCTCGGAAAGTCGACTCCCCTATTGGGCGACAAAACTCTCGGAAAGTCTAGTCGCCCACGGGCGAATAGACACAGACAACGTCTAGTCGTCCATGGTTGACTAGACCATGTCCTCTCGATCATCTTCTCCTTTGAATCTCGGTTTGACTGTCTCTTGTTTCGTCTCGATTGGAGTTTCCAATAATAATCATATATACTTGTTATTTTCGTAAAAACTTTGTATCGATCGTATAAAACGATAACAGTTGACTCGAACACCGATACTATCTTAATTATATGATTGGTCTTATCATTTCACGAAACCAACATTGCGTAATCGTACGAAGAACGATTTCTCCGAAAGAAATCGTAAAAGTCACTTCGTCGCAGAACAGCCCGGGAAGGCCCATAATGCGATAAAAGTCCACTTCCGGTTCTGGACGAGAATGGGCCCAACTACGTCAACGATTTACCCGAGTTCCGCGAAAGATAAATGGAAAATGCGATAAAGTTTAAGTTTGGAGATAAAAATTGAAAAATTGTGAAGATAAGGAATATTGTAAAAAAGGAATATTTTCACGGAAGGATATACTCAAATCTAGGGCAAAAAAAGGAGACACGCTTGACCTACGAAGGCATATATAAGAGAAGCCAAGGAGAAGAAGAAGGGACACAGAGAAATTTCTTTACAACTCACTCTTAGAGCAATTAGGTTTATTTTCATTTTTGTTAGCGAGCTACGTCTTAACTAGGTTTACAAGTCTTACGTTGTTAGAATTAGGATACTCACCGACAGCTCTCGTGGCCACGGCTTATCTCTTGTTGTAACGCTCAACGCAGATTTGGAATAAGATCTCTATTGCTCAACTCTTATTTTCGATTTCTCTTTTACTTTTTTGTCGTCTGCTTCTTCGTACTATTGATCTATTGTTGTTTGGTTTAGCAGATATCTGGGACCTCAAGAAAAGTTAGGGTTTCCTGGCTTTCCTTTGATTACGAAAATCGATAGTGCGAATTTTGGTTCTCACATCCAAGAAGGTTCAAATGTGAAAAACCGTTCTCAAGGCATCATGGAAGATAATACTAATGAAAGAAATGACCAAAGACACCAATGATTCAAGGAGTTACAAATTTTCAAATTATGAAAACTAAACTCGTCACCAATCCAAAACCACTTAGTAAAATGGTCACAACTTTGTTTTTACTCAGAGGATTTGCAAAAATCTTGATGGGAACTTCATATCTAACCATAGGCTATCATTTGAAACCATTAAAGAACATCCAAGAACAACCAATTTCAAACTTTTGCAATTAAGCACCAAATCTTCTAAACTAAGTCTTGAATACTAATTTCCAAGTGTTCTCTAAGCTATTTTAACCATAAACAAACATTATTAAAGCTTAGAACCTTCAAAATCAAGAATTTGAATATCAAAGAAAGTCTCCACCTTTCTTGAAATTTTGAGAGTTAGAGTTCATACCTTTGTTTCTTGAATGAGGAATGCAAGGGATGTGTCTTAGAAGTAACTAGAGTAAGAAGTTGGAAATTTTTGAAAATTTTGGTTGAAATTTTCGATATTCTTGGAGAGAAAGAGGGAAGACATTTTCTCTGAAAACTATTGAAGAGAGAGGATGTAAGTTGCAAATGGAAAAGAGCTCATTAAACATGTATTTAACAAAATATTGCAAAATATTCCCCTTTTCTTCACTTCTCACAAATTGGCCCAACATTGCAAAACTTGTAGATTTTTGCTTGAAATTTCTCCGGGAATCCCTTTTTGTATCGTTTCCGTTTGGCTTCATTTTCCTGCAAATCAAAACCATCAAATACATGTTAATGACCTAAATAAATAAAATAAAAGTTGAAAATTTACAAACGATTATTTATATGACAAAGTGATTTTCTTGGGAATGTCTCCCAAAGGCACTTGTTTATAGTCATTAGCTTGACTTTGAAACGGTCTATGTTGATGATGCATTGCGAAGAATGAGAACACTTGCTTCTCCTATCATTGTATCCGCTAGGTAAGGCTTGCATCGTTGCCCATTCAACGTGAATACTTCTCCGGAATGGTTTTTCAAGGTTATCGAACCATATAGCATCACTTCTTCAACAACAAATGAACCCGACCCTTTCGATTTTAACTTTCCCGAGAAGAGCTTATACCGAGAGATGAACAATAGAATTTTATCCCCTTTCTTAAATTCTCTCTTGAGCATCTTCTTATCATGAAAGACTTTTGTCTTCTCCTAGTAGGTTTTGGAGCATTCATAAGTGTTTTGCCTCAAGTTTTAAAGTCGAAGTTTAGTTTCTTTGTTGCAAGTGCTTTTTGCTCCAACTCAATAGGCAAGTGGCAAGATTTTTCGTAGATGAAGTTAAAGGGTGTAGTCCCAATCGGTGTCCTGAATGTCGTTCTATATGCCCAAATCGGATCATCAAGCTTCAAAGACCAATCTTTCCTATTTACTCCAACTGTCTTCTCTAGTATTTCCTTGATTTCTCGGTTGGATACCTCTACTTGTCCTGAAGTTTGTGGATGATAAGGCGTTGCCACTTTATGCTTCACTCCATTGTTCCTCAACAGTTTCCCAAAAACGTTTTTGATGAAGTGGCTTCCACCATCGCTTATCACTATCTTCGGGGTTCCAAATCTTGGGAAAATGATTGTTTTGAAAAGCTTGACAACGCCCTTGCATCATTCGTTGGACTTGCAATGGCTTCTACCCATTTAGAGACACAGTCAACTGCTACCAAGATGAGAAGTTTCCATTCGATTTTGGGAAAGGCTCCATGGAGTCTATTCCCCAAACATCAAAGATCTCTAATTCAAGAATAGGATTTAGGGACATCTATTTCCTCTTTGTTATATTTCCCCTCCTTTGACAAGCTTCACACTTGGAGACTACCTCATGTGCGTCCTTGAACATTGTATGCCACCAAAATCCCGATTGTAGGGCCTTTTGAACCGTTTTGAAAGTAGCAAAATGTCCACCATAGTTAGCATTATGAAATTTGGATATTATTTATTTAACTTTCTCTTCTGACACACATCTCCTATAAAGTGTATCTTTACATAACTTGTAGAAGAAAGGATCATCCCAATAGTTTGATTTTAGATAGCGGTAAAACTTCTTCTTTCCATAGGTTCCCATATCTAGCGGTTCTTTTACACTCACAAGGTAGTTGACAAAGTCGGCATACCAAGGAATTGTTGTTAAAACCGCACTTGTATGCTCTTCTTCCCAAAAATCAAGATATCCATCGATAAAATGTCTCTATCGAGTTTATTTTCTCTTCTGGGAGCGAGTCACTTATAGGTAGCCCATTCTCAACCTTCATTCTTGATAAGTGATCCGCTACTCCATTCTCGATCACTTTATGTCTTTGATTTCAAGATCAAACTCTTGTAGAAGAAGTATCCATCTTAACAACCTCGGCTTAACATCCTTCTTAGGCAACAAGTGTCTCAAAGTCGCAAGATCCATGTACACAATAACCTTTGATCCCATTATGTAAGACCGAAACTTCTCAAAGGCGAAAACTATAGCAAGGAGCTCCTTCTCCGTTGTGGCATATTTGGTTTGAGCTTCATCCAATATCGTGCTCGCATTGTAGATCACGTGAAGTTTCTTATCTTTTCTTTTCCCTAAGACTGCTCCAACCGCAAAATTACTAGTGTCGCACATGACTTCGAAAGGCAAATCCCAATTAAGAGTTTGCACAATTTGAGACGTTATCAAAGTTTCTTTGATCTTCCTAAAAGCCTTCATACACGCTTCGTCAAACTCAAAGGGCACGTCCTTGCAAAGTAGCCACGTCATAGGATTTTCTATTTGAGAGAAGTCCTTAATGAATCTTTTATAGAAACATGCATGACCCAAAAAGCCTCGTATTCCTTCGACCATTTGTGGTGGTTCCAAATGCATCATTACTTTTATCTTTGCTTTGTCATCTTCAATTCCCTTCTTCAAAATGTTGTGTCCAAGCACTATCCCTTCTATTTGAGAGAAGTCCTTAATGAATCTTCTATAGAAATCCGCATGACCCAAAAAGCTTCGTATTCCTTTGACCATTTGTGGTGGTTCCAAATGCATCATTACTTTTATCTTTGCTTTATCATCATAAATTCCTTTCTTCGAAATCTTGTGTCCAAGCACTATCCCTTCTTTAACCATAAAATGGCAGTTTTCCCAATTAAGCACTAGGTTGGTCTCTTCACATTTCTTCAATACCCTACACAAGTTAGAAAGACAACCACCAAAGGAGTCTCCATAGACGGAGAAATCGTCCATAAAGACCTCAACACATTCGTCAATTAAGCCATCAAATATAGACATCATGCATCTTTGAAATGTAGCGGGTGCATTGCACAAACCAAAGGGCATTCTTCTATATGCATAAGTACCGTAAAGACATGTAAATGTTGTTTTTTCTTGATCCATAGGATGGATTGGTATTTGAAAGAAACCAGAGTAGCCATCTAGTAAACAATAGTATGAACGATTAGCTAACTGTTCTAACATTTAGTCTATGAAGGGTGAAGGAAAATCATTTTTCCTAGTAGAGGCATTTAGTTTTCTATAATCGACAAACATTCTATGGTCGGTTATAGTGCTAGTGGGAATCAATTCATCCTTATCATTTTTATCACCGTAACTGCTCCTTTCTTTGGCACAACATGCACAGGAGAAACCCATATACTATTTGAAATCGGATATATGCTTTTTCCTCAAGGAGTTTAAGGATTTATTTACGTAAAACATCCTTTAAGTTAGCGTTTAGTATTCTTTGGGGTTCTACCGAGGTTTTGGATTCATCTTCTACATGAATCATATGCATGCATAAAGATCGTGGAATTCCCTTTATATCATCTAAAGAATAACCTATTGCTTTTCTATACTTTCTTAGCTCATTTAATAACAATTTGGATTCATTCTCATTTAGATTATCATTTATGATCACGGGATAAGTAGAATGAGGGCCAAGAAACGCGTACCTTAGCCTTTTTGAAGTGATTTAAATTCCACTCTAGGTGCCTTTAGCTCGCACCAATCTGAGTTTTCTTTGTCCACTTCTTTATCCTCTTTCAGACCTGGTTCGTCTTCTCTTAAATCAAATGCTAGCACTTCACTTGATTCCAATGGTTGAGTATCAAGAAATCTTTTGTATTCCGTGGCTTCGTTTGAGAGGATTGCTTTTGTTCCCTTGTTGTAGACTAAGGCTACTTCCAAGCCATCTTGCATGTATAGTTCCTCTAGCTTTACGGTGAAATCATCATCAAGGCAATCAATGGAAAACGTGGTTTCATCTATACTTTCTTTCCTCATGACATCCATGATGTTGAAATACAATATCAAATCACCAAGGTGGAGATCGATCTTTCATCCTCTCACACAATAATTGCTCCAACTGTTGAGAAGAATGGAATTCCAAGAATGATAGTATTTAGAGGTTTTTCTATCCATTTCCAAGACCAAAAAATTCGTTGGTACCTCACAATCCCCAATCATCAATGGCAAATCATCAAGAATACCATGTGGATACCGAATAGACCTATCCGCCAATATCAATTGGATCCTTGTTGGTTTGAAACTCATGTAGCCAAGTTTCTTCAAAATCGTTAAGGACATCAAGCTTACACTTGCCCCGAAATCAACCAAACATTTCTCGAAGGTCATATGCTTCAAGGTGCAAGGCAAAGTGAAACTTCAAGGATCTCTCCTTTTTGTCAGAAACCTGTTTTGAATGATAGCACTATGTTCATGAGTAACAACTTCCATAACAGAATTTATCCTCTTCCTCTTTGCGATTATATCCTTCAAGACTTTGTTCACTATGGGGTTATCTTGACACCAAACCATAAACGGGAAGGTCACCACGAGTCCTCCCACATGATCCCTTATCTTCTTGTACCTAGCTTCAAGAATTTGCTTCTTGAACCTACACGAAAAGGGTAGATTCAACTCATCTATATGGATATTAGTATCGGTAGGGATATACTCCTTACTCTTCTTTTGGCATTGAGGAGGTTTGCTTTTTCTCTCTACTTGTTGATCCTTAGGAGTCTCCTTATGTGCCTTTTTTCATTGCTTTCATCTTCGTTTTCATCTTGCTCTTCTTCATCTAGAGGTGTTTGTTCATTCTCAATTTCTTCTAGCTCAGCTTCGTCTTTTTAGGTTCGACCTCTGGAGTTCTCAGGAGTAGTTGTCTTCTGCTTCTTAAACTCACGGCTTGACATAGATGTTTTGGGTTAACCTCACATTTTATGGATAGACTACTGATGTGTCAGTATTTTAGTAGGTTTTTAGTACGGTTTTCATTCAAGATCTATGGTTTTTAGTATGTATTCGGATTGTTTTGGCGCGGTTTTGTGTTCTTTGTTGTTTTAACAGGATCTGAGCTTGAATGTGTGAAAAGAAAGCATTTTGGATGGATTTCAAGCCTTGAAGGAAGTGTTCGCGCAAAGCTGGAAAATACCCAGAATTTTGGACACAAATCGACTGATCCAGACAAGGATCGATCGATCCCTGTCTCGATTTGCAGACCGATTTTACGAAGAACCAGACCGAACTTATTTCGAATTGGATTTCACCTAAAAGACCTAGACTCGAGTTTTTCTTTTAATTATGCAGTCTTTGAATGCAGTTTTTGAGACTTTGAGAGCAGAGAGCTTGGAGAGTTTGTAACCTAGGGGGAAGAAACCTCTTTGTTCTTCGATTCGAGAAGTTTCCGAACCCTTTTTACTCTTTTTATGCATAATACAATCATGTCTCTCATGAATTTGATCTGTATTTTTGCTTCATCTATGAGTGAGTAGTCTACTCGTTGGGTTTAGGGTTCTCACA
>OVAN01009853.1:250-16446 GCA_900406275.1 Anastatica hierochuntica | reverse complement strand
AGGTTAAGAACCGTCTTGAACTCAAATTCTAATCTACAACTGATCTACTTCTGTAGCATCAGCGCCCTATGCATTAGAAACCTCGAGACTAACTTATGTTGACCCTAAATTTCTAGTCATGCAATACTAACAGATTTAATAGGTTCACAATTCACTTAAACATCAACTTCCGTTGGCTTAAGAAGAATTGCTCATCTATAATTATTTCAGGCATTTAAACATTTAACCTTCCAGCAGTTAAACAACCTAAAATCAGAAACTAAGTAATCAATTCAGTTTCATGCATTACGATTAACCATAGATGAAGATCCATTAGATAATATCCCTAATCATGAAATTCTATATCAACAAATCATGAATCCCCTTTGTGAGAACCCTAAACCCAACGATTAAACTACTCACTCATGTTCAGAGAATCAACACAAATCAAATCAGAGAGAGACATCATTGTATTAATAAAAAAACAAAGAATAAGGTTCAGAATTCTTCTCAGATTCGAAGTACGAAAGATGATTCTTCTCATTAGGTTACAAACTTTCTCAAAGCTCTCTAAAAATTAGAAAAATTGCATTATGAAATGAAAAACTCGAGTCTGGGTCTTTTAGGTGAAATCCGGTCTGAAATAAGTTCGGTCTGGTTCTTTGTAAAATCGGTCCGAAAATCGGGACAGGGGTCGATCGATCCATGTCCCTGGATCGGTCGATCTATGTCAAAAAATCTGGGTATTTTCCAGCTTTGCGCAAACAGTTCCTTCGAGGCTTGAAATCCATCCAAAATGCTTCCTTATCGCACATTCAAGCTCAAATCCTGTAAAAACAACAAAGAACACAAATCCGCACCAAAACAATCCGAATACATACTTAAACCATAAATCTCGATTGAAAACCGTACTAAAAACATACTAAAAATACTGACACGTCATGGCCCTGTAACGCAAATACAATTGGAGGAAATAGATGTCTTTGTACTCATTGACGATCACTCGAGGTACATGTGGACACTTTTACTAAAGGAGAAAAGTGATGCCTTTAACAAGTTCAAGAACTTGGTTGAAAGAGACACGAAAACAAGCATTCAAACCCTTTAAAACAAACAGAGGAGGAGAATTTACTTCACTAAAGTTTAACTCATACTGCGACAGTTCAAGTATCAAGCGTCATCTAACAGCTCCATACGCTCCTCAATAAAACAGTGTTGTTGAGAGACGAAATAGAACTTTAATGGAAATTACTAGAAGCATCATGAAACATATGTCGGTTCCAAATTATCTTTGGGGAGAAGCAGTGAGGCATTCTACGTATCTCCTAAATAGAATAGTTATTAGAGCTCTTAAATATAAGACTCCATACGAAGTCTTTTGTGGAAAAAGGCCTAATATACATCATCTTCGAACCTTTGATTACATTGGGTATGCAAAGATGGAGCGGTCGCACCTAAGGAAATTGGACGATGGGTCGCAAATTTTGTTCATTTAGTCACTGAACAGAGATCAAAAGTGTACGGAATGATTAATCCGCAAATAAGAAAGATAATAGTAAGTCGAGACATTGTGTTCGATGAAGCTAAGGGTTGGAATTGGAATCAAACAACCTCAACACAAGATAGAGCTGGAAACTTTAAAATTAGCCTTGGAGATTATGGAAATCATGGCATATACGAAATAGAACCTAACCCCAACGAAATAGAAACCGAAGAGAATGTTGAGCACGGAGAAGAACTTGATGATAAAGATGATGGAGATGATACAGCTGCTGGTGAACACCAAGAAGAAGGCTTGGGAGCCGCAATATTAGCCCACCCGCAGTAAGGAAGTCGTAAAGGCAGAGCATGAAACTGAGGTATCTAGATGACTATGTGCTTCTGAGTGAAGAAGAAGGTGAAAAAATGTTAATGTGTCTTAATATTGAAACACAATGTTTTAATGAAGTTAAGGATCCAAAGAGTAGACACGCGCATGTGAGGAAGAAATTTGATCCAATACCAAACTTGAGGCTTGGAATCTTGCTGATCTTCCATATGGGGCAAAACCAATTGGTTTAAAGTGGATCTTTAGGCTTAAAAGGAATACAGATGGAAGTATAAACAAACATAAGGCTAGACTTGTCGCAAAAGGTTATGTTCAAAGGCACATAAGAGATTTTGATAAAGTCTTTGCTCCGGTAGCCTGGATTAAGACAATTCGCCTACTTATTAACCTCGCAGCATCTAGTGGTTGGGAAATACATCATCTTGATGTTAAAATGGCATTCCTTCACGGGGAATTAAAAGAGACTATTTACGTAGCTCAACCGGAAGGTTTTGATGTTCAAGGAAGCGATAATAAGGTATATAAGCTAAGGAAGGCCCTATATGGTTTAAGACAAACTCCATGGCGTGGAATGATAAGCTAAATTGCATTCTCCAGGAACTTAAAATTTTGAAATGTCTAAAGTAACCGTCGGTCTATCGCAAGGAAGTAGGAAAATATCTTCTTCTAGTCGCAATTTACGTAGATGACTTATTTGTTACATGAACAAATAAGAGAGTCGTAGATGAGTTCAAGAATGAAATGTTGACAAAATTTGAGATGAGTAATCTTGGAAGACTAACCTACTACCTTGGAATTGAAGTGATTCAACATAATGAAGGTATAATTCTAAGTCAAAAATGTTATGCCTTAAAGATTCTGGATGAAGCAAGAATGGAGGGTTGTAACTTGGCTCATACATCAATGGATTATGGGCTTAAACTAGCCAACTTCGAGAATGGAGAAAGAAGTGGAAGTAACGAGCTGCAGGAAAGTCATAGGGTTCCTTCGGTATTTACTGCACACTAGACCGAATTTGTCTTACTGTGTGGGGGTGTTAAGTTGATACATGCAGAGCCCAAAAGAATCTCATAAAGCAGTCATGAAGCATTTCTTAAGATATCTGCAAGGTACAATCTCATATGGTTTATGTTTTAAGAGCTCGACAGGTAAGATACCAAAGCTGGTGGGCTACACTGAAAGTAGCCATAATGTTGATCCTGATGATGGAAGAAGCACAATAGGACACGTGTTCTTTCTTGGAAAGTATCCAATCACCTGGTGTTCTCAGAAACAAGATACAATTGCCATATCATCTTGTGAGGCCAGTTTATGGCTGGTACTGAAGCTGCAAGACAAGCAATATGGCTTCAGGATCTACTCGACGAGATCATGGGTGGTTCATGTGAAAGAGTAATTATTCGTATTGATCACAAATCATTGATTGCACTTACGAAAAATCCGGTGTTTCACGGGCGAAGCAAACACATTCACACAAGGTATCATTTTATAAGGGAATGTGTAGAGAAAGAGTTGATAGAAGTTGAACATATTCCCGAAGAAGAAAAGAAGGCGGATATTCTGACTAAAGCCCTTGAAAGAGTCAAGTATAAGGAAATGAGGGATCGCATCGGAGTTCAAGACTTGGAGAAGATTGATTTCAAGTTTAAGCGGGAGAATGTATATTTAAGCTTAAAAGTAACTTGTGATGCAAGTCAATAAATAAACCAATCAATTCCTACCGAAATATGGAATAGGAAAATTGTAATAGTTATATAAGAATGTTTAGGAGTTATCTAAACATTGTTTTAGTAGGATTAGAAATTATATTCTCCTATAAAAGGATTCATCGAGACATGATGTTAACGTGAGAGAGAGGTTTTAGAACTTGAAGTTGTTTTAGGTTTTTGAGTCAAATTTTTCTAAAAGCATAAATAAAGAAATGTGTTCTTTTATTCTAAAGTTCTAAAATCTTTGATCCTAGACTTGAGACGCTTCCTTCAAGCTTGCTAATTTAATCCAATATGTGATCTTTTCCGCGCATCAAGTCTATTACCTGTAAAAACAATAAAGAACACAAAACCACTCCAGAAAACGCCAACTACATATTAAAATATCATAAATCTCTAATAAAACCATAGTAAATACGAATACATCAGTTGTAGGTGGAGTAATTGCAAAAGGGTTTCAAGAAGAAAACATGGAATTAACATTATTGGTGGTTCTTGAAACAAAGGTTAGAAGTTGCAAGTAAGGGGTTTATAAGGTGAAGACCATTGCCTGAAGCTTTTTCATGGTGTAAAAAGGATGTGATCTCGCCAAGAAACATCAAACATGGAAGAAGATTATGGTTAGTGTTTTCTCGGGTCAATTGTGAATCCTAAGAATCTACATTGTCTTCTACGGATAGGATGGGCATGGTGGAGTTCATTAATAGAAGCTGAAAATTTAATATCAAAGCTTCAGAGTGGCTTCACGAATATTTGAAATTACAAAAGATATTGAGGGAAATTTTAAGGTAACAAGTGTTAAAAGTGATGGAGGCTCACCACGACAGATGGAGTTGTATGAGACTCTAAAATAGAAATGGTGAGATGTCTGGTTTTCTTGCTCACTTGGAAATTCTCCCTTCCCTTCTTTAAATTCTGATTCATATTTTCCATAGAACGATAGAAAAAGAGCCATCTTGCATCATATATAAGGGATCCCTTGGTTCAGAGCGAAAAAGCAATGTCACTCGATCATTATCAAACTGACTGCAATCTTTTTTTATCTGCAAAGATCCCACCAAAGTGCCTTGAGGAGTTTGACTCAAAACCTTTATAAAAAGAATAGAAAAAGAGTATGATATACCTAAGACTTTTTAATAGAAGTTGCGGCTTGAGGCGTCGGAGAAGTCGCAGGCCATGGTGGAGCTCAACCATGGGAGCTGACACAAAAAATCGAGAGTTGGGTTTTTCAGATAGACGTAAGTAGAAGAAATTGAGATGAAAATTAGAAGCTAATAGGCCATGGTGGTCCGGCGACACCAAGGAGAACCCACTAGGAAAAAATGGAAGCTGAAATAAAGATTGAAGCTTTAGGGTTTTTCAAAATCTAAAAATTGCAGAGAGATGAGATGAGTTTCGGATCTACCTACAATGCTCAATGGAGGTGACAACTTGAATTCAGAGAATCGTCGGTAATGGAGCTCGTCCGTGGAACCGAAACTAATGAAATTGAAGCTCATGAGTTTCAGGTATGAAATTACAGAAGAGATGAAGGGGATTCATAAGCTTCTGAGTTTTAGTGATCATGGCAGCGTGATTTGTTTATCTTGCCAGGGAGATGCAAAGGGCCAACAAAAAATCTGCATTTTCTCGCAGACGAGAAGATAAGGAGACATGAGTCATGTTGAATATTCTCAATGTTGGACTAAACTCACGGTGAAGTTTGTGGGCTTTTGATTTTAATCAACTTCTTCTCATGGCCCAATGTGGCCCATCATACAAACAAAGAAAGAAGCCTTGAGACGGAGGAGCTCACATCAATCTCGAGGTCAAGGGACATGTATCTCTCTCTTTCTCTTTTTTTCTTCATGTGTGTTTGTTTCTGATAATTTTGGTTCCCATTTCTAAGGCCTCATCTAGTTATGCTCATAAGTTTGTAGTCTCTCTTGGTAAGTTCTCAAATAGTTTTGGAAGGCGTTGATGTTTAGAATTCTCATAGAAATAGCCTTATCATCTAAGAATTTTAATAGAAAAATTGAAGATGGTCAAATCTGGAATTGCTAAACTCTGGCAAAATATGTAATGTTGAGGACTATAACAAATACAAAGTTGTTTGTCGACAATCCAAGAAGGTATTTTCCTTTTTCTACAGTTTGTTTCCATTAAAACATATTTCTACGATCCAAGGAAGTCCTTTCTCGAAAATGAATTCATCTCGGGCATTGAATCCAAATACAAAATCTAGGTGGATGACATAACCCTTTTGCAACATTCCTTCAAAACGGTATCGGTACAAACAAACGTTCGCCTAAACTTGACTTTTGCCTTAGGTTCCTAGATCTTTATGTGCTCGAAAGGAAAGAGAGTCAAAGTGTAACTACCCTGACCCGAGGGGACTAGAATTGCTCCAAATGGTACCGCCAAAATCGGAGCAAACTTCACCAACCGGTCAATAATTTTTCGCTTCTAACTGAAACCTGTAGAAACACCAAAAGAAAAAGAGGAAAAATAGAGGGGTAAGTGACTTTTCGAACATGCCACTCAGTCAGGACGGACCCGACTTCGTCTCACCCACTACCAGCTTAACCCCAAAAATCCANAAACCCCCCCCCCCCCCCCTCACAAAAATGACCTACTGTGTATGGCAAGTAATAGCTAGCAAGTTGAAAACCTTCTTTTCAAAACACCTATCTTCTAAGACTTCATTTTAAAACTTTTGCAATTCCTTTTTGGATCTTAGTGCGTATTACAATTATATGGCACATAAACGAATGCCATAAAATCTTCCCACCCACACAGCATCCCTCCCGACATTGTTCACACTATGCAATTAAGTTCTTTCATTTGTTGGGTTGGGGGCTCGGCACAGTCGCCAAGACCAGGTTGCGCGACAACCAGCCGTTCAATGGCCTCGCCCTTACTTCATCCCAGTGTCGGCCTTCCGGGGACCCTCGCCAGGGACCCGACCATCAACGACCACCAAGGGACCACCCTAGGTTACCCAAATGACCTTTTGCCTCGTCGAGCATTACATCTTGCCCAGAAAGGCTCACCCAGTTAGTACCCGACTCTACGGATTACTTCCGCCTGGCCCGCCGCGAAGATCATATTCCTCAGCTCTCGATTTCCCTAGGGTCTTGAGCCCTAGGGCAGGGTCCATCACACCCATAAATTGGAAATGCGACTATCTACGAGAGAATGCACATTATCAGATTAATCTAGACCTACTATCATCTTTCGTAATGCTCAGATAATGCCAAATTAAACCTAGTCATTTTTAGGACTTAAGTTCTTTTAAAAGTTCTATCCTAGGCTCGACTTAGCGACCCAAAAATCAATCGCGCTTAGGCGTATAAGTCTTTACATCATTAATAATACATAATACATACTCCCTCCGTTTTTTAAAAAGTGTCGTTTTGAGGTTTTATTTTTTTTTCATAAAGAGTGTCGTTTTACATTTTCGATGCAAATTTATAAGCAAAATTTTGGTTTTAACCTTACTGTTTTTAATGTATTAATTGGAGAGAGAAATTCTTTTCTAGTATTAATGAAGGGCAGAGAAGACATTTTAACAGTTTTCATAATATGTATAAAAAATGTCAGAATGACACTTTTTGCGAAACAGAGGGAGTAATTTTTATTCGTGCCGAGACTTATAGCTCGACACCGGATGGATTAAACCTAGACTAACCGACAAGCTAAACGAATATTGAATGAAGCGAAACCGAGAACCTCCTCACCTTGGCCACATCGAAGAGACGACTCTGGAATAGCTGACTGATGATCCTCCTTCTGAGCTTTTACCCCACGAAGATCCTGTGTCATCCTTCTTCTCCTTTGCTGATCCTCTTCCTGTAAAGGAACCCCGAAAAGAAACTCATATTAGACATTAGACGGGAACCTACTAAAACGGAAACTTTCCATTGATCGAAACCTGCCATAAATGGAAACTTCCCTGAAAAGGAAACCTGCCCGAAAAGGAAAGTTACCAAAAGGGAAACCTGCAAAAAAAAACGAAAGTTTCCTATAAATGAAACTCACCAAATATGGAAACATGTCATATTTGGAAACTTTCCAAAACAAGAAACCCGGATAGGGGCAAAACGGTAATTTTACTTACCGAAGGATGACACATACTCGGGAGCTTTTTTGTCGTCTTTAAATCTTTGGAATCCTCGAACTCGGGCTTTTCCACCTCCTTTTGACGCGGATAGCTTTGTTGCGCTAACTTCAGGAACACGGTTCTCCACTGATATGAACCCGAAACCGGTTTTCCTTTTAACGATGGATTCGTATGAGTCCCTTCAACATTCTAGTAGAAGATCATCCCTTAAAATCTTTGATAACTCGATCAAACATGATTTTCAATTCAACACGTCATTTCTGGAAATTCGACAAATTCAAGGTTGTTCAAAAACAAAACTCTAAATCACAAACTAACTGTTAACTTGACGATACTAACGGTCAGAATCTTGACGCGGATGTACTCTATCCATAGCCCCAGATTTCACTCCGATCAGACTCCGTTTGCTCCCGAAAATACTCTTTGCACTCGGACTGGTCGCAATCGCAATCTGATTTCATGGTCCTAGGTAAGAGGATCATAACTTTCAAAATACTCGATGAAATTATATTCTGTAAAATGGAAAATGACGATATAGAAGTCATTTACCTGTTGTAAAACTTAGTGATCCATTAGAGTCAATTCGCTCTGTCGATTCTTCATTCTTCCACAACATATCCAGTCTGTCTTTTGTAGGACTGCATAGGTTTGATCTCCTTTCTCTATTTTTCTCTTCTCTCCAGGTTGTTGGCTATGAAAACTCTCTGGTCTCTTTCTCTGGATCTTGCACGACAGCTGGGAGAATTTTGGGAGAAAAAGAATTAGGTTCTAGATTTCAAGAGATGTTTAAATAGAATAGGTTTAGGAAAAACTGGTTCGGTTTATAAAAATGGTTAAGACTTTTGTTCGGGAAACAATTCTTAAATTTAACCGGAAGCTAGAAACCGGGTATTACACAAAGATTTAGGAATTAGAGAGCGGATTACACTACTCTTAGCAGTAGTTGTTTCTTTCTGGGAAACAATAAAGCTTTTCACAATTACTTTCATCATATTGAAACTTAACCACAAATCAGTTACTCGGTTTCATATTCTATTCAATATTTGTATCTAAAACACATCATACACATAGCAAAAGCCACAAAAGTTTACTTTGAGTTAATTTAGTTTAAATTATTGGTTAGTATATATACATGAGTGACTCACTGAATTTTTATTATATTTTATGTTATTGGCAGGATAAAGGTACTTCAAGATTGTTGTAATTCTTGGTAGAGACGAGATGATAAATGGTTAGCTATTTCGCGTGTCCCGATATGACATTGTCATGATTCATGTCGTCAAACCCGGAACTTGAAACTTGAAAGCTAACATATGTATAAATTGATACAACCATATGATTTCTCTTTTCTTGAAATATGATTTTTGTCTTGGACTTGGTTAGTTAGAAGAATTTGGTACTGTTGAATCCAAACAGATTAGTATGATTTTGCCATTTCTCGAAGATCAGAAATTTAAGTATCAAAATGAAAATAATAGAAGTGAGATAGATCCTCATACTTTGAAACAAAGGGTCAAGAAAAAGGATGAGCATGTGCTTATCCCTTTGAACCTTCCAAAACCCTTAAAGCTATTGCCATGGAACTCAAAGAAAGCCCCTACCACAAGCTCTCCTTTACGTAAAACAAAAACCTGTTGGTTCAACAACAAGTTAATGGGTTTCTCCTTGATCACGAGATTCTGATCAATGCAACGATTGCTCACACACACGATTTTTTTAAGTGAAAGAATGTATAAAGAAAACTTCTGTTTCTTTATTGATTTAGAAACTACTCAAAACTAAATCACAATTGTCTCTTATGATCTCTTAGACAACTCCTAAGGATCATTATTTATAGGATTAGTCTACTATTAAACCTAATAGGAATTGTATATTTTTCTTTTTCCTAAATAAGTGTTCTCCTTATCTAGAGCAATTTCTCTTTAATATTTGAAATTATCCAACATTTTCCCCCCTAATTCCAACATGAATCTTGGGGATGCAGATTTCTTGGACGCCAATCAAACTCTTCATTTCTTGAAATTTGTTTCTTCCTAACGGTTTCCTTAGTATATCAGCTTTCTGCTCAACTCCAGGAATGTGCTCTATCTAGATTTGTTGGTTCTCTACTCATTCGGGTATGAAGTGATACATGGAGAGTATATGTTTGCTTCTACCATGAAACACCGGGTTCTTGGTTAGAGCAATGGCAGATTTATTGTCTATTTTCAACGTGACTTTCAATTCTTTTTTGTCAAGGATTTCTTTCAACAAATCTTTGAGCCATATGGCCTGCTTTGCAGCTTCTATAGCAACCATGAATTCCGCTCCACATGATGATAAAACAACAGTTGGTTGTTTCTGAGACGTCCATGTAATCAATGATGTACCATAATAGAAAATGTGTCTTGAGGTGCTTCTTCCGTCATCCACATCAATATTGTGACTGCTGTCACTATATCCTATGATCTTTCGAGATCCATCTCTTTTAAAGAACAAACCAAAGTTCGTAGTTTTTTTCACGTACCTTAGAACATGTTTGAGGGACTGACCATGAGATACTCTTGGAGATTGTATATATCGGCTTAGAACTCCAACAGAAATGAGAGATCCGGCCGTGTATGTAAGAGGTATCTCAAGCACTCTTCTATATTTCGTAGCATCTATCTCTTGTTCGTCCTCTGCCTTCGACAATTTAAGGTTTGGTTCCCTTGGGACATGCACTTTATTACACATCTCCATGTTGTTATCGACAAGTATAGCATGAGCATATCCTTGCTGCCTTAGCCTTATCCCATCGGGTCCTTGTACAACTTCTATACCAAGGTAGTAAGATAATTTTCCGAGATCCGACATCTAAAATCTTTTGGCCATATCATCCTTGAATTGTTTGATTACTTGAATTGATGTTCCTATCATAAACAAATCATCAACATAGATTGCAATAACCAAAAGATCTCTCCCTTCCTTCTTCCTATAAACCGCCAGTTCCTTCTTGCATCTTACGAAACCGATTTCCTTTAACGTATTATCGAGTTTCAGATTCCAAGATCTAGGAGCTTGCCGTAGTCCATAGAGCGCCTTACTTAACTTGTACACTTGAGTTTCTCTTCCCATCTTCTCATAACCTTCAAGTTGCATTACATAGACTTCCTCACTCAAATTCCTGTTCAAGAAATTTGTATTGACGTTAAGATGGTGAATTTCCCACCCATTGGTCACCACAACTGATATGAGCAGCGTTATAGTTTCAATTCGGGCTATGGGAGCGAATACTTCGTCAAAATAAATTCCTTGTTGTTGAATGTAGCCTTTCGCTACTAATATGGCTTTGTATTTTTTCACGGTTCCATCTGCTTTCCTCTTAATTTTGAAGATCCATTTTAATCTTATAGCTTTCACTCATTCGGGTTTATCAACTAGTTGCCACATCTTATTTTTCACGATGGATTCTAACTCGGCCACCATCGCAATTACCCACTCTCTTTTGACTGCGGCTTCAGCATAACATTCTGGTTCACCATCGACAGTCAACAATAACTTGACTCCTTCCTGCTCGACGAGAAGGACATAGTTTTCTAGGTATCTTGGCTTATTCACTGTTCGGCCAACTCTAGTTTTTACTTTTTGTGTTACAGCCTGAGTTGATGCCCATGTTTCGATCTCCTCTGCATCTTCTTGTTCACTTTCGGCTTGCTCTGTTTCGCTATGTTCCGATGTGACTTTGCCGTGATCACCGGCGGCGTTATCAGGTTCGCCATGGCCGTGTTGTCCGATTTCACCTTCTCCTTCAACTTGCACATCTTCTAGCGTAATTATGAAGGTTCCTCGTGATCTTCTTCACTTTCACACAAAGACCAGTCCCAACTTCTTCTTTCATCGAAGACAACATCCCTATTGACGTTCACTTTTCTCGCAACTGGATCGTAAAGTCTATAGGCATTGGTGTCTACCTCTATTCCGAGATTGATTACACACCTTGCTCTATCATCGAGCTTCTTTATGTTTGGACCATTATTCTTTGCATATGCAATGCAGCCGGAGATCCTAAGATGTGCAATGTTTGGTTTTCTCTCGGTTAAGCACTCGTATGGTGTCTTACCATTCAAATCTTTAGTAAACACACGGTTGATTAAATATGTTGAATGATGCATTGCCTCACCCCATAACAAGTTAGGTATCTTCACTCCTTTTAACAAGCTTCTTGTCATCTCCACTAAGGTTCAATTTCTCCTTTCTACATTGTCGTTTTGTTGTGGCGTGAATGGTGCTGTGAGGTACCTCTTTATGCCATTGTCTTCATAGAATCGATTAAACTCAGATGAGTTAAACTCTCCTCTCCTATCAGTATGGAATGTCTTGATCTTTATCTTAGTTTGTCTTTCAATATAGTCTTTGTACCTTTTAAAGTGATCAAAGGCTTCAATCTTCTCCTTTAGTAGCATTGTCCATATATACCTTGAAAAATCATCGATTAATACAAATACATATCTATTTTTTGACGGAGTTAGAGGAATTATTGGACCACAAAAGTCAACATAAACCAATTCTAATGATTGTTTTTCCCGAAAGCTTGTTTGTCTTGGATAGATAGCTCTCGTTTGTTTCCTTATTTGACACACCTCACACACTTCCTTCTCGTGTATTCTGTGTAGCAATCTGATCACCATCTTCTTTTGTAGCATAGTTTTCATGACTCCATAGCTAATATGACCAAGCCGTGCATGCCAAGTCATGATCGAATCATCCTTTTGAATCTGAAAACACTTTGGATAATGTATTTCTAATGGCGTCTTATATAGTCGATTTGATGACCTTGTAACTCGAGCTAGTTGCCTTCTGTATGAGTCCTTGAGTTCGAGAATATCTCCTTTCATAGTTACTTCTTTTCCATTCTTCGTGACTTGATCGAGGCTTATAATGTTATGTTTTAAGTCGGGTATGAAGTAGATGTCTTCAACCATGTCTTTCTTCCCCGTCTTATCCACGAAACATATTGATCCCTTTACCACAATGTTTACGTGTGATCCATCTCCAAATCTTACTTTTCCTGTACGATTTTCTTTCAATGTGTAGAAGAAGTCTTTATTCCCGGTCATATGGTTGCTAGCTCCGTTATCTAAGTACCATTCAAAAGCATCACCATTAATAGTAACATAATTCTTTGGAAATACTTTGTCCTCATTCAGGAAGACCACCTCATGCATATATAAGCCATCGATTTCTTGTGTTTCACTTAGATTCGCCTCATGGTCACGTGGTTTTCGTGATGGACATGTGTTTACATAGTGTCCGTATTCATTATATCTCCAACATCGGATTTTTGACAAATCCTTCTTCTCTTTCTCATAGTTTCCAGAGGTTTCTTTTGCTTGGTATTGGCCATTAAACCTTCCTCTTCCACGGCCTCTCCCTCTTCCTCTTCCTCTTAAATTGCATGCGCATCTTGCTTGATTACAAGATTCTCCTCCATGATTCGGTCCAGTTTTGTCTCATCTGCTACGACCATAACCTCCTCTGTTTTGCTTTGGAACCGTCGCATACATGAGTTTACTACGGTCTTCTCCGTGTGTTTCATCTCTTACTCATTCCTCGTATGCTTTAATCCTCCCAACTATATCTTCAAATTCGGTTTTGTTTAGATCCAAAACTTGTTCGAGTGAGGCAACTATGTGTATGAACTTGTTTCTTGGTAGCCCCAATACGAATTTCTTTACTAACTTTGTCTCGTCTATTACTTCTCCGAGAGCCGCAGATTGCGATGCCAAACTTGAAATCTTCCCAGCATAATCGTCGACCAAGTCATTATCATTCATCTTTAATCTGTCCATTTCGGTTACAAGGGTTTGTAACCTCGGTTCTTTCACCCAGTCAGCTCCCTGGCGGTGTGATTTTATAGCATTCCATATTCCTTTTGCAGAGTTCTGTTCTCCTACTTGTAGGATGAGGGCTTCGGGAATTGATTGGAATAAAAGTGCTATTGCGACATCGTTCATCTTTTGATCCTCAATCTCTGGATCGATCATCTCCCAGACTTCGCTTACTCGAAGGGTTACTTTCACCCTCATAGCCCAAACTGTGTAGTTTGTGGACGATAACATGGGACATTGAATCGATGGTGTACCCATCTTCTTCATCTGTTGTTCCGGTTCTGTTGATGAGCTCCTCGTGTCTCCCATGTCTTTGTTTCATGACACGAAGAAGTCCCAGCAACGATTTGCGGTTAGTTGTCCTAACCGAGCTCTGATACCAAATCAAAGAAAGCTCCTATCACAACCTCTCCTTTACGTAACACAAAAACCTGTTGCTTCAACAACAAGTTAATGGGTTTCTCCTTGATCACGAGATTCTGATCAATGCAACGATTGCTAGAATTTAGAAACTACTCAAAACTAAATCACAATTTTCTTTTATGATCTCTTAGACAACTCCTAATGATCATTATTTATAGAATGAGTCTACTCCTAAACATAATAGGAATTGTATATTTTCCTTTTTTCTAAATAAGCCTTCTCCTTATCTAGAACAATTTCCTTTTAGTATTTGGAATTATCCAACAGGAACTTTGAGAATTAATCGTTGTGAAAAAGTGAGAAAAGGAGAAAGATTGCAAGTAAGATGATGGTAAGGAACCATAATATCAGGAAAGAACACAATATTCATATTTTGGGCAACATAATGTTACAACGGAGGAAGTGAAACGCGGGTTTGTTGTGGACCGACACAGTGATCATGCCATAGTTACACAATCAAAAAACATGATGAAACTTAAAATGTATCTAAAGAACACAAATTTAGATTTTGTGTCGCTTTTACCAAATAACTACAAAAGAATTTACACATTTATACGACTGCAAAGGAAAGTAAGCAATTTAATGAAAATATAAATAGAAAGGCACATAGATGTTTTTTGGATAACTCCAATTATGTTAATGCTAATTCATGCCATGCAGAATAAAAAAAACTTGCGTTAGAACTTGGTTTTTGAATGCTATAAATGTTTGTATATGAAACTTAGTAAAATTATAAGAAACAACCTTTGGGTGTTACTTATAAAATCCGAGAGTGTACATATGCACATAAGAAAGATATTTTATTATATACATACTCGGGTTTCTTTTCACTTTTGTGGATAAAAAAAACAAAATTTAAATTATTCGTTCGAAATTAAATTTTCCGTAAACTAAAAAAATAACAAATAGGATAAATTTGAAAAAATAGACCACAAACTANTTTCTATATATATATATATATATATATATATATATTAATATTAATTAAAAGGAGTAAACTAAACACTCTCAATGTTTCTCAATGTTTCCACGTCGATCCCCCCTCTTTTGCTCTCCATCTGCCCCGTTATCCCCCCTCCTTTGCNACGACAATTGCTACTTCTTGCTATAACATATTAAAAGGTCCAACATTCCAGACTGGCCCCAAAAACACAAAAACCCTACTTACCCCTAAGCTCATCTTTTTACCTTCTCCTCCCTTCATCTCCCTTAGCCGCCCACTCCAAACCTTTGAAACGTATCTTCAACCATTATCCTTTACCCTCTCGCCTCCTCCATCACTCACGTCCACTCTCTCTACCGTTACTGGTAGCCAATTAATACCCATATACCTTTCAGTTGCCTCCTCCTCCTCCACGTGATCAGCGCCAATTCCGCGCTATAAAAAAGCGCATCTCCCAAACATCATTTCGCCGACTCCGTAGCAAACACCATGGCACTATCAACTCTGAAGAGCCCTCTTACTCCCATGAGCCCAGCTGAAGATCTGACCGCCTAACAGAACCGAATGGATGCAATTCTCAGTAGGGAATCACCGACCAAAATAACTTCATGTACCAGTGAGAATAAAAGAGGTGAGGCATTACAGAGAGTTGTGATGAAGTCGTGGGTTTGGTTTGGGACTTTGGAAACGACAATCAAAGCCGTTAGGGCTTACAACCAAGCAGTTTTTAGACTCAGAGGGTCAAAGGCGATTGTGAATTTCCCGCTTAAGGTTGGATAGTGTAATTCACGCGCCGATGGTGACCAGAACAAGCGGAAGAGATATGTGGAGGAGGAAGAAGAAGGGACGATGGTAGGTAAGTGACAGAGGTCGAGTTTTAATAATTTGTAAAGACCTAACTACCGCTCCTAGCCTGCAAGATTAACGGGGTCTAGTTGTAGTACGTGAGGTATCGTCCAAGGATTGAAATGCCTAGAAGAGTTTAAACAAAGAGAGTCACTCTAGGGATACTAGTCTAGGGAGCAACCTAGTAAGAGGTGTCACAAGTCTCTACTAGATCTATCCTTAGTAATTGGGCAATCATGATCAAAGGCAATAAAGAAAAGCAAATAGTAAAGGCAATAAGTGAAACGCAAAGCAAATGATTTGAAAACAATAAAATGAAAGTGGATCTCAAGATAGTGGCTACTGGTTCGGGTTCAATCTAGACAAGTAACGACTTTCCTAAGACTTTATTAGAGGGTTGAAGCTATTCTCCAGCCAAGGATCCGTTCATTATCGACCAACCCACTCTCGTGACGGAGGTCTATTCACCTATACCTGACTACAAGGCTCATCTCTCGGATTTCGCGTATCTAAGCAA
>OVAN01009852.1:0-16446 GCA_900406275.1 Anastatica hierochuntica | reverse complement strand
TCAAAGCAATACAAAACGAAATTGAGAAAGACATGATGTATTGAATGAAAATAAGAATAAGGTTTAGAAATCTTCTCCAAACGAAGTACGGTAGAGTGTGATTTCTCTCAAGGGTTACAAAGCTCACAAAGTCTGTTCTCAAACTCGAAAATAGCATAATCTAACCTAAAAAACGAGTCTGGGTGTTTTAATATGTAATATGGGTCTTCAATCTTCGGTTCTGGTTCAAAATAAGTGGTTTTGGTCGTGTCAGGACAGAGATTGATCGATCCATGTGCAGGGATCGATCGATCTCTGTCATTCTGCCAGAATACTCATTTCTGCGTATTCGTCTCCTCGTTGCTAGCATGACAGGTGTTCAGTAAAATTGCCATAACTTTTGATCGGACCGTTGGATTTCCTTCAAACCTCCTCCAGATTAAAGCTAACTCACGTGGCTATCTTGTTTCAAAAATTAGGCTCGATCCAACGGTGGAAAGTCATTCAAACAGGGCCAAACTTCTGATGCTTCAACAGGATTCTGCATTCCAAATATGTGTTTTTGGCCCAATTTGTCATGTTTCGTTCCAAAGCAACCTAAATCCTGTAGAAAACACTAAAGAACACGAAAAGACTCCAAAAAGAACCAAATACATATTAAAACACCATTTTATTCGAATAAAACAATAGTAAAAATCGATAAAATACGAATACATCACAAGGCCAATTGTTCTGAAAAGCTTACTCATCAGAGCATCTTTACCAAGTGGGTTCATCATAACGACAGCTCAGACCAGAGAGTTATGAATTTTACAAATTGGTCGCGTTTGTTTGTTCGTGATCTGGACGTATGCATTCTCCAAGGAGCACACCGTTCGAACCAGAGGGATTCAAAGGGTGAATCAACTTGTTCTAGATTCTTAAGTCATCAAGGAATCACGTCAAAAAGGTTTGGGGCAAAAAGAAATTCTGAGCTGAGAGATATGGATCATACAAAACAGGTCATTATGCGCTTACCTGGTTTTGAGACTTCCAAGTTTAAAACACTTCAATCCAAAATATGGCGACCAGAGTCGAATGCAGGTATTTGCGAAGCTATGAAAAGCTCAAGAAGAATCTATAAGCGAGAGGAGGATGAGCGAATCAAGCCAAAATCTAATGAACCAGATTTGAGGACAAATCCTTTTAAAGGAGGAGGGGATGATGCAGTATGGATCAACAGTGAAATCAAAGGACATAAGCTAAGTCATGAACCAACGAAGCCAAGGATCATGGCATGATTTGATGGCTTTGCTAAGGAACTAATTGGTATAATCCATGAGGTATTGGACCGAGAGAAGCATAAGGATTCAAGACGGATCGTGTTGGGCTTGGATATTCATGGAAAATCACTCTTAAGACATATCTTAGTTCACACGAAGAAAGGCCCATCAAGCCTAAACTTTATATGGTCGAATAATATATCAATCTGACGGCAAAGCGAAAATCTACAATCATGCGAAAGGGCCCAACTAGATTGTTGACTATCGATTATTATGGTTTAATTTTTAGGCTTGGTTTTATTTAATTTTTTGGTTTAGTAATTTCGAATTAAGGGGATAGGATTAGTGAAACCCTAGTTTTTTTTATATTTAACCTATGTATCTACAGACATTGTAAATCATTCATTGAACGTTTTATGAAAAGTTTAGTTTCTTTTTCTTCACAGAGATTGTGAAACCTTTGTTCATCTTTGAACAAACCTTTTACTACAGAGTTCATCCTCTACAACTTCTCTTTAAGATCATAAAGGGAGTTAATTCACCCTATCTAAAGAACCCATCTATCCATCTATCAATATCTAAAAATTCATCCTTCTCATCTTTTCACCCCTTCTTCTCATAAAAATTAGAAAATAAAAAAAAACACAAAAGAAAAGTTCATATCTCTTTTTCAGAAGATCCACGGTTGCATCAGAAGGCTAGATCTACTATTATTCTGAGTTTGG
Organism: Anastatica hierochuntica; assembly: GCA_900406275.1. NCBI lineage: Eukaryota > Viridiplantae > Streptophyta > Magnoliopsida > Brassicales > Brassicaceae > Anastatica > Anastatica hierochuntica. Next base: position 14,480 of record OVAN01009852.1, on the reverse strand, counting down.
GAAACAATGTTCTCAGGAAAGGCATAAAGGAGAAGACTACAACAGGCATGATCAAGGTTCTAGATCAGCTGTTTATGGAAAATTCTTTGCCAAACCGTATCTATCTGAAGTAGATGTTGTATGGATACAAGATGCAAGAAAGTATGACAATAGATGAGAATGTGAATGATTTCTTCAAACTGATATCAGATCTAGAGAACGTTAAAGTGACTGTACCAGATGAAGATCATGCTATTATGTTGCTTATATCACTGCCGAAGCAGTTTGATCAGCTGAAAGAAACTCTGAAGTACTGCAAGACAATGGGGGTGATTGGTAAGGACTTTAAAATGGGGACTGTGAATTTTAATTTAATTTATTTTGCTGTAAAAACTTTTGGCTGTAAAATATTAACAGTAACTTTTTAAAAAGTAAAAGTCATGTTTTAGTGGCTTTAAGAAAAATGTGTACGATTATGAATAAAAAATTTGAAATAGACTGTGAGCATTTTTAGGAGCACTTTTAGGACTTTAAATTTATAACAACTTAGATTGGATTATTCATGACTTTAAAAACTTTAAAATAAAGCTACAGCTTTTAAAGTCCTTATCAATCACCCTCAACTATGTCTCTTGAAGAGATTACAGGAGCAATCAGGTCTAAGTTATTAGAGTTGGAGGCTACAGGAAAGTTGTTGAAGAACAGCTCTGAAGCATTGTATGTACATGACAGAGGAAGATCAAAAAAGAGGGATAAAAGTTCTAATAAAAACAAGAGCATATCAAAGTCTAAGGATAAGAAGGTATGCTGGGTATGTGGCAAAGAAGGACACTACAAGAAACATTGTTACATCTGGAAAGAAAGAAACAGAAGGGGAAGTAACTCAGAGAAAGGAGAAACTTCAAATGTCACAGGAAAAATGAATGATGCGACAGTTCTCACTGTTTCAAATATTTCAAATGCAGTGTCTGAAGTATATGGAAATGAGTGGATAATGGACACAGGTTGTTCATTTCATATGACATCAAGGATGGACTGGTATGTTGAGTTTGATGAGTCAAAGACTGGTAGAGTCAAGATGGCTAATGATATATTCTCTGAAGTAAAAGGAGTGGATTGTATCAGGATCCAAAATGATGATCACTCAACTGTTTTGCTTACAAATGTAAGGTATGTTCCATCGATGTCAAAGAATCTTATTTCTATGGGGACATTGGAGGATCAAGGGTGTTGGTTTCAGTCAAAGAACGTGGTTCTAAAAGTGAAAAAAGGCTGCAGAACAATTATCAAAGACAAGAAAAGTGGTACATTGTATCTGCTACAAGGAACTGTGTTGTTGGGAAGTGTTAATGCAGGGACATATTCAAAGGAAGAGGCAAAGCTATGGCACATCAGGCTTTGTCATATGAGTCAAAAGAGTATGGATATGCTGGTAAAGAAAGTGTGTCTACAAGCTGATAAGATCAGAGGTTTTGAATTCTGTGAGGATTGTACTTACGGGAAAGCTCATCGGGTAAGCTTTACAACAGGCAAACATCTTACAAAGGATAAGCTGGGGTACATTCATTCTAATCTTTGGGGTTCTCCAACGATACCAAGTTCACTAGGAGGATGTCAGTACTTCATTACTTCCATAGATGACTACACAAGGAAAGTGTGGATCTATTTTCTCAAAAGAAAAGATAAAGCATTCAGGACTTTTTTTTAATGGAAAAGGCTGGTTGAGAATAAATCAGGGAGAAAGGTGAAAGTATTGAGAACTGATAATGGTCTTGAGTTTTGCAACCAAGAGTTTGATGGTTTCTGCAGGGAAGAAGGAATTGTAAGACACAGAACATGTACTTACACTCCGCAGCAGAATGGAGTTGCAGAGCGCATGAATAGAACTATAATGGACAAGGTCAGAAGCATGCTTAGTGAATCAGGTTTGGGGAAGATGTACTGGGCTGAAGCAGCTGCTCCAGCAGTCCACTGTCTCAACAGGTCACCTGCATCAATGATTGAAAATGAGATTCCAGAGAAAGCTTGGACAGGGTCATTACCAGATTTAAACTCTTTGAGAAGATTTGGCTGCATCGGATCAAGGGAAGTTAAATCCAAGAGCAAAGAAAGGCATTTTTCTCGGTTATGCTACAGGGGTAAAGGGATACAGAGTGTGGGTCTTAGAAGACAGGAAATGTGTGATCAGCAGAGATGTAACATTCACAGAAGAAGAGATGTTCAAGGACTATGACAGAAAAGGAAAAGAGATTGATACATCATTTCAAGAGAAAGATGTTACAGTTGAAATTCCAGTACTATAGGAAACTAGAAGTACTTCAGCTCAAGGTGGAGCAGATAATGAAGTTGAGGCAGATCCAGATCCACTGCTCCAAGGACAATAACTTGAAGATGATTCTGAATCTAGTACAGAGTCTGAAGAAGGCTACAGTCATCAAAATCTTGAGAATTATCAGCTGGCCAGAGATAGAACCAGAAGGGAAATCAGGCAGCCAATGAGATTTGATGAGATGGGTGATTAAGGGTATGCTTATAATCTGACAGAGGATGGTGGTACATGATATTATCGTATTTTGCATGAAATAGCTTAGCATTTACTAGAGATTTCTTTGCATTTTAGGATCTTTTAGATTGTTTCAAGTCGTTTTTCGAGTCTAGATTAGGAAAGTTCATGTAGGAGTCTTAGATGTTGCCTTTGTGCATTCTTCTCCTCCTTTCTACCCCATTTCAGGTCACCTTGAAGACCAAAGGATGAACCAAGGGAATCGGAAGCAAGAACGTGAAGCTCTAGCACCTAGAAGAGAAGCTGGCGGGCAACAAGCTTTTGGCTAGCGGCCTGCACCAGCAGTCTGAACCGCTAGCCCTCTACAGACCCAGGATGGCGGTTGAAGCTCCTCTAGCTGGTGGTCTACACCGCCTCCCCAGACCGCCAACTATCTTCAGGACAAGCCTGGCAGACAAGAAGCCTCTGGGTGGTGGTCTGCACCGCCTTCCCAGACCGCCATCAGCCTTTATTTCAACCAAAATCTTGGGTTTGACCCGGTTTGTCCCAGGTCAACCCGACCCAAATCTTTAAACTCTATAAATACTCTTCTAAAAATTAATAAAACCCTAAGCTTTTTCATTTCTAAGAAAACTTTGCATGTGTTCGAATTCAAGAGAGAAATCTCTTTGTTTTGTTTAAAGTTTGCATCTTTATCTTCTTTTCTACTTTCTTGATAATTGCTATTAGCTTTTCTTTAGTTTCCGTGAGTTTCTTAAGCATGTCTAATGAGTAGTGATCAAATGTAAGCATGGGTTAGGTTGATCAAGCTAGATCTAGGTGCTAATAATGATGCTAGAGGTTGACTTCTTATAGATTCACATGATTTAGGGATGCTTAAAGCTAGATTTGACGTGATCAATCAAATCCTAGATCTCAAGGCTTTCACACCCGGAAGGTGTTTGATGAAATGCTTAAGAGAATCTAAATCATGCTTAGAATTCTTAGCCTATGAGAGTAGATGATTAAGGTGCTAAGTAGGCTTTTTGGCTTGTGTTTAATGATTGACAAATGCTAGATCACTATCGAGAGATTGAATTGATTTAGGATTTGTTGAATGGATTAGGATCATGAGAGTGGACTAGTTGATATTTTGCCTTGCCTTTGATATGAGTTTCACTACCCCCAACCCTTGCATTAGGTAGCATTTAGATCACTTGATCATAACCCTAACTCATTGCTTGCATGTTTTTATTCTTTGAATCTTGTTTAGTTTATCATCTTTGCTTTAATAGTTGAATTGAAAGCTAGAACCATTCACTTTTGTTAAGCTTAAATCATGAAACTATTGATAGGATTAATTGCGTGAATAGTTGCTCCTGTGGATTCGATACCCATTACTACAACAACTAGCCTTGCACTTGAGGCATATAATTGAGTTTGGGAGTAAACTCGAGCAAGAAACAAATTCTCACATCAGTACACTAGAACCAACCTGTTACAGAGAAGCTGTAAGTGATCCAGATTATGAGATGTGGAAATGTGGAATGGATGAGGAAATGTTGTCACATAAGAAAAATCACATTTGGGATCTTGTTGACAAACCAAAAAATACAAAGGTTATTGGTTGTAAGTGAGTATACAAGAGAAAGCTGGGAATATCGGGAGTAGAGGAGTCAAGGTTCAAGGCAATGTTGGTAGCACAGGGGTTCTCTCAGAGAGAAGGAATAAATTATGAAGAGATCTTTTCACCTATGGTGAAGCATGTACCTATTCAGTTAATGCTATCAGTTGTAGCACATTTTGATTTTAAACTGGAATATCTTGACGTAAAAACGGCTTTCCTACATGGTACTCTTGAGGAAACTATCTACATGATGCAACCGGAAGGATATGTGGACAAGAAATCACTGGAGAAGGTGTGTCTACCAAGGAAGGCTCTGCATGGATTGAAGCAATCGCCAAGATTGTGGAATCAAAGGTTTGACTGATTTATGAGATCAACGGGTTATTCAAGAAGCTTGTATGACAGTTGTGTATACTTCAAGGAAACTGAAGCAGAAGTCATGACATACTTGGTGTTATATGTCGATGATATATTGCTCATATCAAAGAGCAAGGACACAATCAACAAGTTGAAGGAAAGTCTGAATTCTGAATTTAATATGAAGGATTTGGGTGCTGCAAAGAGAATCTTGGGTATGGAGATATACAGGGACATATCTAAGCATATACTAGAACTGTCACAGAGAGATTATTTGCAGAAGGTTCTTAATACATTCAAGATGAGTGAATGCAAGGTAGTTCAGACACCTTTGGGTGGTCATATGAAGCTGAGATCAGCTACAGAGGAAGAACTACAAGAACATGTTGTGCCAATGAAAGCTGTAACTTATGCAAGTGTTGTGGGAAGCATAATGTACTCAATGATCGGCTCAAAGCTAGATTTGGCGTTTACAGTTGGTGTTATAACCAGGTTTATGAGCAAACCATAGAAAGAACATTGGCAGGCGGTGAAGTGGGTTCTGAGGTACATCAAGGGTACACTAAGAACAAGACTTCAGTACAATAAAGAGGATGAGTTTGTAGTAAAGGGTTTCTGCGATTCTGATTTTGCTGCAGATTTGAATAGAAGGAGATCTATCACAGGGTACACATTCACTGCTGGAGGTAATGTGATTAGATGGAAATCTGGGTTACAGGATGTAGTAGCACTGTCTACAACAAAGGCAGAGTACATTGCTCTAACTGAAGCAACCAAAGAAGCAGTGTGGCTGAAGGGAATCATGAATGAATTGGGTTTCAAACAGGGTTCGGTTGAGATCTATTGTGATTCAAAAAGTGTTATAGCTCTAGCAAAGAATGATGTACATCTTGAAAGAACTAAACATATTCAGAGGAGGTTTCACTTCATCAGGGACTTGATAAGTGAAGGTGAGATCAAGGTTTTGAAGATCTCTACAGTGCATAATCCGGCTAGTATGTTGACCAAGGTGCTACCTGTTAGCAAGTTCCTGAGTGCTCTCGCGAGGCTCAGGGTTACCAGTGCCTAGTTTGGCAAAGATCCGAGATGGAAATCAAGATCATTAGAAAGAAAAGTAGTTCAGAAGGTGTTACAAAGAAAGGTGGAGTTTTGTTGGTTTTGTTTAAGTATCACAGAGACTCTTGATCAAACAGAGGATTTAGCTTTGTCTTAAAGAAGCCAACATGAGGAGCTCACATGTTTGTGTTAAATGATCAAAGGGCAAAGGAGTAATTAACCTATTGCTAGCACATGTTGTTGTTTGTCCTATTTCTCTGCAGAAGCGAACAAAGGAGGTGAGAGAGAGCAAAAAGGATATGAGCAAAAGGCTATATAAGGAGACTAAGATGTAACAATGACTTTCAAGGTGAGACAAAAGAAGTGATACAAAGAAAAAGAACAAGTAGAGGCTGTTACAGGTTTCGTAGCAGATTTCTTAAGGGTTTTTGTAACCAAGTCTTTCTAGTGGATTTCCGAGAAATCTCGGTCCAGACGTAGTGTTTCCTCCTTGAAACGTGAATTGGGTGAACAAAGATTGTGTCTTTCTCATTTTATTCTAACAAACGAGAGATCGATAGATACAAAGAGAGATTGTGAGGTTTTCGTGTGCTACAAGCATAAAGTAGCAAACTTTCTCACAAAACAAACATAAAGTTACCATCTTTCTTCAACATTGGATATGAAGAGTATGCTTTTGAAATCAGACCAGAAGAAGTTGTTGAGCGTCAAGAAGATAACCTTGGTGATAACTTAGAACATGAAGATTTAAATATGGAAGAGAGACTATGGTGTGAAGCACCATACACTGATCATGAGGGAGAACACCATGATGAAAATGATTTTCAAATCGGTGTTGGGAAAACTAATTTATTTGACGAACAATCTTGGAACAATGAGGCTGAATCAGAAGGTGGCTTTTATGAAGAGTTAAGGTGTAAAATAAGAGAGGAAGTGAAAGTGCATGATGACACACAAGCTGCTGGTACAGAAAGTACTATAGAACACGACAGTAATATAGAGAAACAAACGATTCAGCAAACGCTTTGCTTTATTATAAATCTCTTAAAAAATCTATCACAAGACTTGTTTAATCAATTTTACACGACTTGCTAATATCCTAGCAATCGCCACTGGAAAATTCCTAATCTACCCAAGCTTACATCTCTCTATCGTACTCAGCAACTGCTGCATAACGACCCATGAACACTCACCCTTGGATTTCTTTCTTCTATAAAATCAGCTATAAGTGTTACTCAATCCCCATCGACCCTTAAACTATTTTATAGGCTTCTCCATGTTTTCCCAAAATCCTAACCCATAGGATCTTTAGAAAATCTTCAGATAAAGACAACTTCCTTATTGTGATTATCCTTTTCCTTTTCTCCAAGGAATAAACTTTATCCCCAAGTTTATTCATTTTCTTGTTAGGTGTAGAGATACACTTAGATACACCTTATCCAGCGTAGCCTTGCTCCTTGCTGTCCACATGGCTCCTCCACTCCGCAAGCTTCCTGGAACATCATCTGATGCATCTGTGACTGCTACAACGACTGCATATGCGACTGCTACAACAACTGCACTTCCTGCAGTACTTCAGGCTGAAGACTTGAAATCTACAAGCTCCTTCTTGCATCCTCAATCTCCCCCTTTTTAGTTTAGTTTGCATTTAAGCAAACACACTTCACTGCACTACACAATTTGGTTCACAACCATGTTTTCATACCAAGAAAACTCTCCCATGAGATAAGCTTCTCTGAATCACTTCTCCCCCATGAGATATGCCCTATCTCAACCAGCATATGCATCAACATTTTTGTCACAATGTCTAATCCCCCACGACGTATGCTCTTCTCCCCCAAGAGATATGCTTTTTCTGGATCAGGATGTCAAACACCTTTTTCTCCCCCTGCTTGATTGCACAACTAAGCTAAAAACATAACTTAGATGTCAAGACTTACTTCTTCTTCTTCTTCTGTAATCATCATACAACCCCTACGACAGTCGAATAGATTACTTCAGAGCTCTGCATCATGTTCTGACACAATTTTTGTTTAGTCTCTTGCTTACTCTGTGTCTTTGTCTCGACTACCATATCTATTGAGCCCTTCCTCTCCTCAACGAGTGCAAGATGCATTGGTTGCTACAAGCTCTGAACGATTGCATTATCACCGGCTGATCACCTTGTATCACTTCCTGACACACTTCTATCTGTTTTCCCTTTGCACAAGATTTGTAAACAACTTCTTGTCCTGGCTCCAGACTTGATGCACCACGATCTGCTTCAGACTCACCTGTGACAGATTTGAATGTCTCTTCACCAACTAAGTTATGCTTAGCAATCCACACTTTGCCAAACTTCTTTGGTTCAATGAAGCACTTCCCCAGCCTCCAAGCTCTGTTTATTATGTTCATAAGAACAAAAAAATTTACCTTTTTTATGTCATTCCTTCCCATAGAACCAACAACATAATTGATGTTATTTCTTCTTATTTCTGACACAGTTGTTGACGCGTCGATCAATCACCTTCGTTGTGTTAGATGAAACACCATGCTTCACAGCCTTCTGCCTGACCTAGATATCAATACACTGTTATACAACCTCTAGCTTGTTGCATGCATATCCACACTGTATAACCTTATGTCCTTCTTTATTTTATCACTCTGAGATGTGCTACCTCGCACAAAGTATGACAGTCCTATGTGATGTACTTGAACAAAACTTTCTTCTCCTCGATATCTTAATCCCCAATTCATCTTCGATGGTTGTCCAATCGGGAGAATTTTGTCCAAATTTTATGATCCACTATTGAGCATTCTGATCTTCTTGTGATTCTTGTTCAGCTCACGCTCCAACATCTTGGCTTTCTCTTGTTCACCTGCTGTAATCTCTTTCAGGCTACTGAACCTCTGTTCCGGTTTCTTGTTCTTCTCCTTTTCAACATCAAGTGCTTCAACCAACTTGGTGTGCTTCTGATCTGGTTCATGAGTCACATTCTGCTTATGTCTCTACACCAGATCTTGCTCTAGTTCAAGAACGTTGAAATTTTCCTTCAGAATAGCCTTCTCTTTGAGCAGTTGCAGATTTTCTTTCTTGAGCTTCATCCAACAGTCATACAAAACGTGATACTCCTTCTTAGGGCCAATCTCTCATTCTGCATCAGAGTCTGAATCAGATGATGTACTTGATTCATATTTATGTGCACCAAAAGCAACAAGATTGAGCATCTTATCTTCCTCATCATCGTCTGACTCTGTTTCATCAAACTGCTGCGATGATTTGCCTTTTCCCTTCCGAAAGTTCGGACATTCATTCATGCTGTGCCCAAAACCTTTGCATTCGAGAAACTTGATTTCCTTACGTCGGGCTAAGGGACAATCACTCTTCATATGACCGAAGCCTTCACACTCAAAGCACTGGATATCTCGTCTCTTTCTGCCACTGTCATCATCACCTTGCTGACAGACATGTTGTTTCACAGACTAATGCATCCCCTTATTACTGCGTTTCAACACCTTTCCAAAATTTCTGACAATCAAACTCATGTTATCTTCGATATTCTGAAGTCTATCATCACTTAGTTCAGTCTTTAGAGCAATCCCTCTTGACGTAGTCTTTGCACTAACAGCTGTCTCCATTTCTTCAGCCTTCTACATACCCACAAGTTTATCAAACTTGATCTCATCAGTGTTCATTGTCATCTTCATGACTACCTTGTGAGCTACGAACTTTTATGGAAAACATCGGAGCAACTTCTTCACCAACTTATTCTCTTTGTACTTCTTACCAAGTACATATGCTTCATAAGCCATAGAACTGAGCTTAGCGCTGAAGCTTGCTACAATATCATCATCTGTAATCTTAAGATTTTCAAACTGTGATGGAAGATGATCCAACCTCGTCCTCTTAACACCATCATCTCCCTCGAATGAATTCAGAAGGATCTCCCATGCTTCTTTAGCTGACTCATTTCCTGGAATAAGTTGGAACTGATATGCATCAACAGCACCAAAAATAGCTGACAGAGCCTTTGAATTAAACTTTGACACAATTTTCTCTGCATCAATCCATTGGTTCTTAGGCTTTGGCTCCTTCTTCCCATCTGATGCGACTATTGTAGGCTTCTCCCATCCGTCAACTACAACAGTCCAAGTATCTTCACTGATTCCTCGAATCAATTGTTTCATGGGAGCTTTCCAATGTCCATAGAGATCTTCGTTCAACATGATTGGCTTCTGCATAACAACAATTGTGTCCATCTTTTCCTCTAGATCTCAGCCAATAACTTAGGCCACTCGCTCTGATACCAATTGAAAGTTCAATATGACACACAAGCTGCTGGTATAGAAAGTACTACAGAAAGCGACAATAATACAGAGAAACAAACGATTCAACAAACGCTTTGCTTTATTAGAAATCTCTTAACAATCTATTACAAGACTTGTTTAATCAGTTATACACGACTTTCTAACACTCTAGCAATCGCCATTGAACAATTTCTAATCTTCCCAAGCTTACATCCCTCTGTCGTACTCAGCAACTGCTGCAGAATGACCCAAGAACACTCACCCTTGGATTTCTTTCTTCTATAAAATCAGCTCTACGTGTACTCGATCCGCATCGACCCTTAGACTATTTTATAGGCTTCTCCATGTTTTCTTAAAACCCTAGCCCATAGGATCTTTAGAAAATCTTGGGATAAAGATGACTTCCTTATTGTGATTATTCTTTTCCTTTTCTCCAAGGAATAAACTTTATCCCCAAATTTATTCCTTTTCTTGGTAGGCGTAGAGATACACTTAAATAAACCTTATCCAGCTCAGCCTTGCTGTCCACGTGGCTCCTCCACTCCACAAGCTTCCTGGAACATCATCTGATGCATCTGCGATTGCTAAACCAACTGCATATGCGACTGCTACAACAACTGCACTTCCTGCAGCTGCATATGCAACTGCACTTCCTACAACAACAACAACTGTACTTCAAGCTAAAGACTTGATATCTACAAGCTCCTGCTTGCATCTCCAGGAAGAACCAGAGCATATAAATTCCTTCTATCAACCTGAAAGAAAAAATTCAGAAGCTCAACAAGATGGACTATGGAGTCATCAAGTAGACGATGAAGAGGATTACGAGCCAAGATGCATCTCCTATTCAGGTCATAGCCGAGAAACAAAGGCTTATTTAAGATGGGAAAGAGACATGGAAGATTGGTTTCAATCTAACCAAATTACATAAGAGAAAAAGACATCTTTTAGGCATTGGGAACAAGACGCATACACTCGCCTGGACTACGATGTACCATATTCCATATAGAAAGAGATGAAGCAGCTCATGTACGATGATTTTGTGAAGGAGACTGCTAGTAACCGTCCATACTATGTGGGAATTGACACAAATCCCAAACCAAGGAGATGGATTCTAGCGACAAGACCAACAACTAAGCCAAGGAAGAATTTCTTTCATGAGGCAAAGAAAGTGTCCTGAAGCATTTTAAAAAAGAAAATAGGGGCTAAGCAACCAGCTAAAGTGAAAGGATTTTAAATAGATCCAACTTAACAAGTCATAGCTCAAAAGCTAAATGCAAAGCCATCACTTGAAATCCACAATAAATTAAAGCAATGTAAGTCCTCTAATATTTCAACACGTCCTGAAACAATATGTTATAGATGTCACCAAAGAGGTCACTTTGCTAAAACTTGTCCTACTAAGAAGGTAGTCACAACTTCATTATTATAACCAGAAAAAGATATATCTAAAGAGGTTGAAGAAAATGACAAGTTTGAATTAAAATCTTCCAATTATAGTATAATGCACTTGTTGTACTCAGAAGATGTTGAGAAAGATTTAGGTACCATGGAGAAGGATACCAATTCCAATTCACAAGCAATAAGAGGTTTTCCAAAGGAGGCAACGACGAAACATAAGGTGTCAAAGGATTACAGAGGAGTAATTGCATCCATGCTAATCAAAGAACAACCACCAGATTCAACAAAACGCATAACGCCTAGCAACAACACAGAAAACAACCAAGGTAAACTTCTAAATCCTCATATAATTAAAGATATTAACTTGACTTATCTCTGTGCAGATCCTAGAGTTTTGAGGACAAAACTTTTTGAAGAGGGAGAATATGACTTTTTGTACATAATTATATTTATGTATTCCGAGTACTAATTAGGTTTCTAGTTCGGTTGGCATTCTTTCTGATATAGAGGTTATGATCCATTCAGATATTTTGTCGGTCCTAGTTCATCCTCGATTGGGTTCAGTACTTCAATTCCAGGTACATTGTTGATGAGGCCATCAAAACAACAACTAAACTGGAGCTCCATCAAACTTTCCATTTAAGCTACATAGGAGCCAACAACGACTTGCGTGCATTCAACGAAGCATATAAGATGAACCAAGAAGGATTTGTGTGACAAAATGACTTGTTCCAGAGACTCAATCCATCTGAGCTTCACGACAAAGTTGAATCAATGAAAAACTATTTGCACGAGGAAGATATTAATTTTACAATTTAGCTGAACCAAAAGCTACTTGAATAAGAGCAATGTGCATTATTTGGAAGATTCAAGCCTAACCAGATAGAATCACGTTGTGAACTAACTTGTTCTAAGATCTTGACGCATCACAAGACTAAGGGGAAATGAAATTATGCAAAAATCAGATCAGACTTTGAAATTATGCTATTTTCAACCCAGAATTTCCTCGACTTTCCTTATTCGAGGCCTTCATACTTCAGGAGATTGCAATCGCATGTATTGTGGCCAGTAGAGTCTCTCATACAACTAGAAGCTCTAAATGACATCTCAAGCTTCATTCCCGACCATTGGATAAGGAGGATTCAACCAGGGCAATTCAAGTATCACAATTTGCCTTATTTTGGTGCGGAAGACATTAAATCCCAACAACCCCTTCCTAATCAGTTTGTGCACGACTTCAAGACTTTCTAAATCAACTATTATCTTCCAAATACACTCTCAATGTACCAGGATGTTCCAAGACATCATAACTTTCCAGCCAAGCTATCAAGACTCAAGCTAACGACTATTTCCATATTTGGTCAAATTTGTCATAACTTTTCCAACGACTAGCTTTTCATTTAATTTTCCAATATGATACTCATTTAGACCTCCGAACCACCGTACTTCGTACCTATATAAGCTCAGCACCTCCCTTTGTACAAATCAACTTTCAATAAATTTAATATATAAACATATTTCCTTTCAAAGTTGAGTTCTTTGAGTGTTCTTTGTTCTTTAGCAATTAAGAGTGTGTGATTCACTTTAGTTCTATAAAAACCACGAATTTAGTGTGTTTGTGTGATACAAACTCTTGAATTTGTTCACAGATTGAGAGAGTCAATCAATTATACAACATTCCATCTTTGATTCGCCCACTTCCGCATTTTAAGCTTGAAAAATTCTGATGTCGAGTGTTGGTGGTATTTGATTGATTATGTGCCTACATCATTTTTCAAGCCTAGAACCATTCATCCACCACAACATAATTAGATTTGATTCTTTTTAAAGAGAAGGTTCTGGGTTCTAGTTGCGTTGAAGATTGACTTGCCAAAGGCGAATATCTTACTTGGTCTGATCCCACATTACAGGATTAGAAACCCACAAACTCTGAATCTCTTGGTCATCAATGAAAAAATTGTATTCGCTCTTTTCTGAATTATTTGTGTGAGATTTCTTTTTGAAATTATGTAACCAGTGCTTATCCCTTGAGATAGTTCGGTCAGTGACTTCACATAATTAACTCTTTGAGACCTACACCATTGTTCATGTTTGTTTTACTGTGGACAATTTAATAAGAGACGATCACATGAATAAAATACGAACAACATATTATGCATGTTCCTATGTGATGCAACCCTGGATCTTCTGAAAAAGAGATATGAACTTTCTTTTGTGNAAAGATGAGAAGCATGGATTTTCAGAAATTGGTAGATGGATAGATGGGTTCTTTAGATCAGGTGATTGAACTCCCTTTATGATCTTAAAGAAAAAGCTGTAGAGAATGATCTCTGTAGCAAAATGTTTGTTCAAAGATGAACAAAGGTTTTCTCAATCACTGAGAAGAACAAAAGAAACTAAACTTTTCATAAAACTTTCGATGAATCATTCAANTTTTCATAAAACTTTCGATGAATGATTTAAAAGTCTGCAGATACATAGTTTAAATATAAAATAAAACTAGGGTTTCACTAATCTTATCCCCTTAATTCGAAATTACTAAACCAAAAATTAAATAAAACCAAACCTAAAAATTAAAAGGAAAATATGATAAGTAAGATTCAGGGTCACGAAAATATGAGGTTATTTTATGTCTTCTTTCTCCTTTGATGGACCTAATTCATTTCCTGGTCGCCATTGTTTAGTTTGGAGATTATCGGACAGGCGAAACTCCAAATGAAGCAAGTGCAGAACTGGTTTGGCCCGTTTGAGTAAACTGATCATAACTTGATATTTCCATGCTCAATTCTCCTCATTTTGGGCTTGTTGGAAAGCTAAGAGATCCATCTTGAAGTCTATGATTTGCTTTGGCTCTGGTCGTCTCATGTATGGGCTGTAATCCACGTCTAAAGCCTGATACTCGCAGATGAGCAGCTTGTAGAACCTTCGGTTTAGAAAATTCATAACATTCAACTCCAAATAGCTATTGACCTGAAACAAACTCCAGAAGCTGATATTATGCGTCAAGTTTGTAGATAAAATGGGTTTACACATCAGTTCCTTTTGGTTTGGTCGGAACATCCTTTGGAGTGATGATATGTCTGTTCTGCAAAAATACGGATTCACCCAGATTGTAAGCTCCATAGCTCTCAGCTCTTTAATGTCATTGTGATGAGACCAATTTTTAAAGATGCTCTGATGAGNTAAAGATGCTCTGATGAGTGAGCTTTCCAGAACAATCGAGCTTGTTGCCTAATTCTATTTGGTTGGAAAGATATGCTCCTTTGAACGCTCCTACGTCAAATCTGTTTT
>OVAN01009851.1:0-16447 GCA_900406275.1 Anastatica hierochuntica | reverse complement strand
TGCGAGTAACTTGCGAGTGAAAATCGTTTGCGAGAAGCGAGTTGCGATCGGTCTGTTTTACTCGCAAATCCTCACAAATTGTGATTTGCGAGGAATTTGCTACTAAAATCTTCCTCGCAAATGGGCCTGTTTCTTGTAGTGGAGCTCAATATAGCCGAACAAGTGGTGGTGTCCTTTAGTATCGAAAAGTACCATGACCAAGTCACGTCCGATGTGGTTCCTATGCAAGTCGGCCATATACTTCTAGGCAGGCCGTGGCAATTCATCAAGAAGACCCTTCATCACATTCGTACCAACGTGTATAGCTTTAGCCACAACAACAAGAAGCACAACTTAGCACCTCTTAGTACCCAAGAGGTACACGTCATGCAAAAGTCCATGGATCAGTCAAGAAAAGTAAGTAAGACCGAACTTTACATCACCTCGGGACAAGTTATGAAAACTTTGCATGACCAAATGCATGTGCTACTAATGGCCTTCATGGAAGGTTGTTTTGCAGGTCTACAGGTACCTGAGCTGCCAACCGAGGTACAAGAACTTATGGACAAGTACAAGGACGTGTTTTCCGATGAGATTTCCGCGGGCTTATCCCTCATCCGAGGGATAGAACACCAAATTGACTTTGTGCCCGGCACACCTCTACCAAAACGAGCCGCCTACCGATTCAATCCGGAGGAAGCCAAGGAGTTAGAGAAACAAGTCCAAGACTACATGGATAAAGGCTATGTCCGAGAGAGCCTTAGCCCATGTGCCATGCCGGTTCTCCTCATGGCCAAGAAAGATGGGACTTGGCGAATGTGCGTAGATTATCGAGCCATCAACAACATAACCATCAAATATCGGTATCCTATACCCATGATAGATGATATGTTGGATGAGCTAAGTGGTTCCACTGTGTTTTCTAAGATTGATCTCAGGAGTGGATATCACCACGTACGCATGAAAGAATGTGATGAGTGGAAGACGACTTTCAAAACCAAGCAAGGGTTATGCGAGTGGCTAGTGATGCCATTTGGTCTTACTAACGCGCCTAGTACCATCATGAGACTTATGAATCATATTTTAAGACCCTACATTAGTAAGTTTGTAGTGATATACTTTGATGATATTCTAATTTATAGTCGAAGTCTCGCTGACCACGTTTCCCATCTAGAGCAGGTTTTAGTGACGCTTAAGAAATATGGCCTTTACACCAATCTTAAGAAGTGCTTCTTTTGTACTAACCAAGTTATTTTCTTAGACTTTGTTATGAGTTCACATGTACTCAAGGTAGATGAGGAAAAGATCAAGGCGATCCACGAATGGCCTACACCAACTACTGTCGGACACGTTAGGAGCTTCCATGGATTGACAAGTTTCTATCGACAATTGGTGAAGGATTTTAGCACCATTGCCGCATCAATGATTTCGGTGATCAAGAAGAACGTCACCTTTACTTGGGGACCAACCTAAGAAGATTCCTTCAACAAACTCAAGCATATCTTGACCCATGCTCTCGTCCTTACCTTATCTAACTTTGATAAAATGTTTGAGATTGAATGTGATGATTCAGGTATAGGCATATGCACGGTATTGACTCAAGGAGGCCGACCATAACTTACTTCAGTGAGAAATTGAGTGGAGCTTCCCTCAATTATCTCACCCACGACAAAGAGCTCTATGCTCTAGTAAGGTCCCTCGAAACTTGGCAACATTACCTCTTGTCTAAAGACTTTGTTATTCATACAGATCATATGACTCTTAAGCACTTGAGAGGAAAAACCACGCTCAAGAGGAGACACGCTAGGTGGTTGGAATTCATAGAGACTTTCCCCTACGTGATCAAGTACAAGAAGGGGAAGGACAACGTGGTGTTCGATGCCTTGTCTAGGCGTTATGCTCTCATCACCGCTATGGAGGCTAAGATCATGGGTTTCGAACATATGAAGCTTGCTTATAATACTGACCCTGATTTTTCTGAGCTCTATGACAGTACAACCAAGGGCGCTTTCGGTCCATTCTATCAACATGATGGATTTTTGTTCAAGGAAAAGAGGCTTTGCATACCATAAGGCTCAATGCGTGATCTATTAACTAGAGAAGCTCACGGTGGAGGCTTGATGGGACACTTTGGCCGAGACAAGACTCTAGACGTCCTTACTGAACACTTCTATTGGCCAAGGATGAGGCGTTATGTGGAGAGCCTCTGCGCCAAGTTCATCGTGTGCATGAAAACAAAGTCCATATTACATCCTTATGGTTTACACATGCCTTTACCGGTTCCTAATGCACCATGGATGGATATTTCTATGGACTTTGTGTTGGGCTTGCCCAAGATCGAACACAAAGACTCCATCTTTGTGGTAGTTGACAGGTTTTTCAAGATGGCACACTTCATTTTATGTGATAAGACCAACGATGCAACCAAGACGGACGATCTATTCTTCAAAGAAGTGGTCCGTCTACACGGTGTTCCCCGGACCATCATATCCGACCGTGACACCAAGTTCCTCATCCACTTTTGGAGGACGCTTTGTAAGAAGCTTAGAACAAAGCTTCTCTCTCCACAACGTGCCATCCCCAAACCGATGGCCAAACCGAGGTAGTAATCCGTACACTCTCATAGTTACTGAGAGCTACGGTGGGTAAGAATTTACAGAATTGGTTAAGTTGCTTGCCATTCATTGAATTCGCGTATAATTATGCCAAGCATTCTATCACTTACCAATCACCTTTTGAGATTGTGTATGGCTTTAACCTAGAAACACCAATGGATCTTAAGCCCTTACCACCCACATCCTTTGTCAACCAAGATGGTTCATTTAGGGTTGATTTCATCAAGTCCTTACACGAACGAGTCAAGGAGATGTTGGAGAAAAAGAAAGAAAAGAATCAGACCAAGCTCAACCAAGGACACAAGGAAGTCATCTTCAAACCCAGCGATTGGGTGTGGTTACAAATGCGACCAGAAAGGTTCCTCGAAGAGAGGAAATCTAAACTTGTGCTAAGAGGAGATGGCCCATTCCGAGTCTTAGAAAAGACCAACGACAATTCCTATAAGCTCGAGCTTCCAGGTGAGTTTAAGGTTTCCTCAAACGTTCAATGTTTCTGACTTAGCTCCTTATGTCACAGATGACGAAGAAGTTCTGAGGACAGAACCTTCTCTAGGGGTAGGGGATGTTGTGGTCACTCAAGCTGAGGTCCCGCTTGTACACAAATGGCTTACGACCAGGTCAGGATCAAGAGTCATCCGAGACGGATTCACTAAGGTCGTGCAAGACTTGCTGGATCAATATTGCTTCGGACTCAAGCAAGCCATGATTCAATAGATGGTCGAGATCAAGCTTGAAGATCGTCACGGCTCAAGGGAGAAACAAGATCAGCCCGGTTTAATCCAATTCTCGTCCATCAACCAAAACCGGATCGGTCTAACCATCTCGACATTCAATCTCTCCAGTTAAAGACTTATCCAGGTACAATTTCAGTTTGATCTCTAACCGGTTATTGTCTTTGGTTTATGCAGATTTATTTTAAATTTTAAGTTAGAGTTTATGAACATTTGTTAGCCTTATAATTTATTTCTTTTGGGCCTTTGTTTAACCCATCGTTTAGCTCTAGGGTTTTGCACCTTGCTCCAAGTCCCCTCGAAGGGAAAAGCTGCAATGGGAATATATATCCCTTATCAGCAGTCGTGTATTTCAACCTATTATCAATAAAGAAGAACCTTTTTCTTAGCAAAAAAAATCCCTAAAGCCTTTTCGTTTGTGTGAAGCAACGCAAAGCAACTCTAGACGTATCAAATAATCGATTCCAATTCTTTGTGGCATCTCTCACTCCATCATCGTCCTTGTCTGTTCTTGAGAATGACACATGTCCAGCAAGAGTCGGATCCGCATCTATTCATCAACTCATCCACCGATCTTGTTGATAGTGACACACGTCCAACAACAAGATCCCATCGACCATCATCTCTATCTCTTTCCCTTTGTTCTTTTCATATTTCGTTCATCATTATCTCTAGTTCATCTTTTAGTTCTTATTTCTTTTCATAAAACTATAAAACTAACAAAAACTTCTTTCTTGTTTCAGGTACCTATCGGTCAAGACGAGTCCATCGATCACAATCCATGTATCCGAAAAACACCACCTCCAAGCCTAAAACATCCGGCGGTGATCTGGCGATGGTAACGGCGGCTCCGCCAGTGGGTCCCGACGGCGCATCAGTTGGTGGCCTTAGATCGCCTGAAACTTCAAACGACGATTATGGGCACGTTCAGACTTCGATTGAGACGCGGTTGGCAGCTACGGCTTCATCTTGATGAGAGTTATCCGCCTGTGGCCTCGAATTTACGATCAGATCAACGAGTCGAGAGATTGAAGTGGAAAAGTGCTCAGGAAGAGAGAAAAAGTTATGGATGAGTGATTTCTGGTGGTGGCTCGCGGTTTCTGACGACTGGTACAAGGGTTTCTTTTTGATGAAGTAATTTTGGTAGAACTTCGTTAAGAATTTAAGTGATGAGAGGAATTGAAAAGGTGATGACTCTTTATATAGAGAATGAATGAGGTGTAAGCTAGAGTTTATGGAAAATAATGGACCTTGATGGGTCTGCAGGAAAAAATTTAAAAGAGCTGGCCGTTTATAAGATTTAGGATGTTACAATTCTCTCCCACTTGAAATCAATTCGTCCTCGAATTCGTGAAAAAATTTTCTTCCCCACTTGGTCTCCTTCCAAGTCTTGGTGTGTCTCACTTCGCCGTCAAGGCATAATAATACGTCTCCCTTGCACTAAGGCGTCTTGAGGGTTAACTTCACCCAATCCTAATCTAGTCATGCATCCGCCCACCAAAACAATACCCGCGATACTCAAACATAGAAAACACTCAACATACCAAAGCACGAACACAAAAATATTTGAGGTGTGTTACATACCTAACGCTGGTTAAGCTCCCACATGATTGTTGACTACATAAATTCTTGGTTCGGCTTGACGCTTTGTTGTTGGTGCATCCACCTCTGGTCTCAGTTTCGGACAATCTCTGGAAATACGACCCTGTTGCCCACAATTGTAACACGCTCCTGGCCCGATCCTCTGTGCAACTCTTGGTAAAGTCTTTGGTACTGCTGGCCATGTTAACTGCCTAATAGGTTGAACCTTTGGTGCTCGCGAGGGGCAGTACCTCGCAATGTGACCTATCTACCCATATAAATGACAAGTAAAACACTGCCCAAAATGGTTACACTGGCAATGGGAACTACGCGGTGGTAAAGACTGCCCTCCTATGAGTCTTTGGAGCCTTTCCTGCCTTCTCTTGTAGTGCTTTTTTAATTTCCTGCTCTTCCGCTAAACCTGACTCTTGTATAGCGGTCGTCTCAACTATATCAACCAGAAAGTGGCAGTCCTTCAACAAGCAACGATTGCGAATATATGCTCACAAACCCTGCATAAACCTCCTCATAAGCTCACGCTCGCCCATATGTCTCCCACCAAACCAG
Source organism: Anastatica hierochuntica (assembly GCA_900406275.1). Taxonomy (NCBI): domain Eukaryota; kingdom Viridiplantae; phylum Streptophyta; class Magnoliopsida; order Brassicales; family Brassicaceae; genus Anastatica; species Anastatica hierochuntica. Next base: position 10,974 of record OVAN01009851.1, on the reverse strand, counting down.
CGTAAACAGCTATACTACAACTCGTACTCTCGGACAATCATTCCATTCCAGTGAAGATCCAGGAAGGCATTCTCTTTTGCATCCATTGCCCCCGAGGAAAGAACCTCTTGAAAAACTCCCTTTTGAAGTCATCAAAATGCAGTTCATCATGCCCATTGACCAACTCAACCACTCCATCCCACCAGACCTGAGCATCTCCCTTCAGATACTAGACAACTAAACTAAGACGAAACTCTACTGGACACCTCAACTTGTCTAGATTACAGTCTAAATCTCTCCTCCAATTTTTGGCCTCTACAGCATCAACATATCCACGAAAAACCTTATGCCCCATGTCCTTAAGCTGAATCATTAGCTCCATGTAGGTGGGTCCATAACGATGGTGAATAGGTGGTGGTGACGGAAGATCCTGTTCAAACATGCGTGTTGCAACCTGCTCAACTCCAGCTCTACGACGAGCATCCTCAACACCATGCTCTCCAAACTGATCCCCGTACAACTCATGATACCTCCTAAGCTCCTGCAGCTCTTCAACATGATCCCCTGCTTAACCAGCTCCCGGAGCAACAACATGCAAAACAACAACCTGCGGAGCGTGCGGAATAGCCAATGGAACAACCTGCAGAACTGCATGACGAGCAAACTCTCGAGCAGCTACAAGAGCAGCCTCCTGAGCAAAACGCTCCACAACATCCTGGACAGCCTGCCTCAGTGCCTACTAAGCAAGCTGCTTGATAAAATCTACATCCAGCTGCTCGGGAATGGGTTGAACAACTTGAGCTCCTCCTTTTTGAAAAATCTCAACCACTACCTCACGTGCATTAGCTCTGCCTGCGGCCCTGGCAGCCTATGAACGGGTGACAATAGTAGTGGCTCTCGGCGGCATCTGAAAGAAAGGAACAAATAAATAAGACTCTACTTGAGATCAGAAAATATTGACGAGTATAGAGCAACCGCAACAGTCTGGTCCTTTTATTTTTAAAATTTCCCCTAATCCCAAAGTTTGAAAACTGTTGAAAACCTGTCCATCACTACTTTATCTTCTAACTGTCTTTCGGGTCAGAACCGGGACGACAAACCCGCTCTGATACCAAATCATAACACCCTTCTCATTCTCTCTCGAGAACAATGTGTCACTAACCCTAACTTACAACTCAAAAACTCTACATAACCATAAATAAACATTTTATTAGTCACAAACTACGTCTAATAACCGGAAATACTAATATATATATGTACACATCACTAACAATTAACATTCGCATCAATCAATTGTGATATCATCTATTACCCTAAGTCTGATTTAGCAGTAAATAAAATGATTAGACCCCAAACCGACTCAAACAATCAAACAACACATGTTCTGATGCTACTCTAACGATGAAAGAAAGGTAAACCAAGGAAAACCGGGGATTTACGTGGTAGCTCCTCACGTTGGCAAATCAGAAAAAAGAAAGGTTATGAGTCTCGAATGATCATCATACTCTGAATCTGAAATCAGGACGGAAAAACAATTAGAATAGCTCCAGAATAAATGAAATTGTACTTAAAACGAAAAAGAGGACCCAATGGATTAAACCAAACCAAACTAGTCAACCGATCAAAGTCAATGGTCAAAATTGGGGTCAATGGTCAAATCTAGTCAAATCGGTCAATGCAGTCAAACTGCTAAATTCGGTTCGACACAGTCAGCCCTAGTACGACACGTGGACCAGTCAGATTCTGACATATCAGCAAGAAAAGCCACTTCAGCAGTGACACATCATCGTTGAACAGGCTTGGTCAATGGTCCGAATAGACTCACCGAGTTACTAAGTCATCAGCGAGTCACGGTGGCTCCGGTGGAAGATCCTGTTCAAACACACGTGCTGCAACCTGCTCAACTCCAGCTCTACGACGAGCATTCTCAACACCATGCTCTTTAAACTGATCCCCGTACAACTCACGATACCTCCTAAGATCCTCCAGCTCTGCAAGATGATCCCCTGCTTGACCAGCTCCCAGAGCAACAACCTGCAGAACAACAACCTGCGGAGCCTGCGAAACAGTCGGTGGAACAACCTGCAGAACTACATGATGAGAAAACTCTCGAGTAGCTGCCCGAGCATCGTCCTGAGCAACACGCTCCACAACATCCTGGATAGCCTGCCTCGCTGCCTCCTAAGCAAGTTGCTTGATAGAATCTACATCCACCTTCTCGATAATGGGTTGAATAACTTGAGCTCCTCCTCTGTGAACACTCTCATCCACTACCTCACGTGCATTAGCTCTGCCTCCAGCTCTGGCGGCCTCAGAACGGGTGACAATAGTAGTGGGTCTCGGCGACATCCAAAAGAAAGGAACAAATAAGTAAGACTCTACTTGAGATCAGAAAATACTGACGAGCATAGAGCAACTGCAACAGTCTGGTGGTTTTATTTTTCAAATTTCCCCTAATCCCAAAGTTTGAAAACCGTTGAAAACCCGTCCATCACTACTTTATCTCTTAACCGCCTCTCTGGTCAGAACCGGGACGACAAACCCGCTCTGATACCAAATTTTAGCAACCTTCTCATCCTCTCTCGAGAATGGCGTGCCAGTAACCCTAACTTACAACTCAAAAACTCTACATAACCATAAATAAACCTTTTATTTCTCACAAACCATGTCTAATAATCCCAAATACTACTATATATGTATATATCACTAACAATCAACGTGCGCATCAATCAGTTGTGATATCATCTATTACCCTAAGTCCGATTTAGCAATAAATACAATGATAAGATCCCAAACAGACTCAAACAATCAAACAACACATGTTCTGGTGCTACTCTAACGATATAAGAAAGGTAAACCAAGGGCAAATAGGGGATTTAGAAGGTAGCTCCTCACGTTGGCAAATCAGAAGAAAAGAACAGGTTCTGAGTCTCGAATGCTTAATCAGACTCTAAATCTGAAATCTGGACAGAAAAACAATTAGGATAGCACCAGAACAAATGAAATTTGACTTAGAACGAAAAAGCGGGCCCAACGGATCAAACCGAATAAAACTAGTCAACTAGTCAAAGTCAATGGTTTAAACAAGGGTCAACGGTCGACGGTCAAATCTAGTCAAATTGGTCAACGCAGTCAAACTGGTCAATTCAATTCGACACAGTCGACCCAAGTCCGACACGTGGACCAATCAGATTCTGACACGTCACCAAGACAAGCCACGTAAGCAGTGACACATCATCGTTAAACAGGCTTGGTCAATGGTACTAGTTGACTCACCGATTTACTAAGTCATCAGCAAGTCAGGGTGGCTCCGGTGGAAGATCCTGTTTAAACACACGTGCTGCAACCTACTCAACTCCAACACTACAACGAGAATTCTCAACACCATGCTCTCCAAACTAATCCATGTACAACTCACGATACCTCCTAAGCTCATCCAGCTCTGCAACATGATCCCCTACCTAACTACCTCCCGGAGCAACAACCTGTGGAACAGCAACTTGCGGAGCCTACGGAACAGCCGGTGGAATAACCTGCAGAACTACATGACGAGCAAACTCTCGAGTAGCTTCCCAAGAAACCTCCTAAAGAACACGCTCCACAACATCCTGGACAGCTTGCCTCATTGCCTCCTAGGCAGGTTTCTTGATAGAATCTACATCCAGCTGCTCGGGAATTGGTTGAAAAACTTGAGCTCCTCCTCTGTGAACACTCTCATCCACAACCTCACGTGCATTAGTTCTGCCTGCGGCCCTAGCGGCCTAGGAACGGGTGAAAATAGTAGTGGGTCTCGGTGACATCTAAAAGAAAGGAACAAATAAGTAAGACTCTACTTGAGATCAGAAAATACTGACGAGCATAATGCAACCGCAAACAGTCTGGTGCTTATTTTTAAAATTTCCCATAATTCCAAAGTTTGAAAACCATTGAAAACCCGTCCATCACTACTTTATCTCCTAACCTCCTCTCGGGCCAGTACCGGGTCGATAAACCCGCTCTGATACCAAATCGTAACACCCTTCTCATTCTCTCTCGAGAACGGCGTGCTAGTAACCCTAACTTACAACTCAAAAACTCTACATAACCATAAATAAACCTTTTATTACTCAAAAACCGCGTCTAATAACCGAAAATACTACTATATATATGAACACTTCTCTAACAATCAACATGCAAATCAATCAATTGTAATATCATCTATTACCCTAAGTCCGATTAAGAAATAAATAAAATGATTATACCCCAAATAGACTCAAACAATCAAACACTACATGTTCTAGTGCTACTCTAACGATGTAAGAAAGGTAAGCCAAGGGCAAACAGGCGATTTACGTGGTAGCTCCTCACGTTGGCAAATCGAAAGAAAAGAACAGGTTCTGAGTCTCTAATGCTCAACCAAACTCTGGATCTGAAATAAGGATGGAAAAACAATTCGGATAGCCCCAGAACAAATGAAATTGGACTCAGAACAAAAAAAGTGGACCCAACGGATAAAACCGAACCGAACTAGTCAACCGGTCAAAGTCAATGGTCAAAACCGGGGTCAACAATCAAATCTAGTCAAATCAGTCAACGCAGTCAAACTGTTCAATTCGTTTTGACACAGTTAGCCCAGTCATCCCTAGTCCGACACGTGGACTAATCAGATTCTGGCACGTCAGCAAGACAAGCCACGTCAGCAGTGACACATCATCGTTGAACAGGCTTGGTCAATGGTCCGAATAGACTCACCGAGTTACTAAGTCATCTGCGAGTCACTGTGCTCCGGTGGAAGATCCTATTCAAAAACACGTGCTGCAACCTGCTCAACTCCAGCTCTACGACGAGTATTCTCAACACCATGCTCTCCAAACTAATCCCCGTACAACTCATGGTACCTCCTAAGCTCTTCCAGATCTGCAACATGATCCCCTGCATGACAAGCTCCTGGAGCAGCAACCTGTGGAGCCTGCGGAACAGCCGGTGGAACAACATGCAGAACTGCATGACGAGCAAACTTTCGAGCAGCTGCCCGAGCAGTATCCTGAACAAAACACTCCATGAAATCCTGGACAGCCTCCCTTGCTGCCTCCTAGGCAAGTTGTTTGATAGAATCTACATCCAACTGCTCGGGAATGGGTTGAACAACTTGAGCTCCTCCTCTCATCCACTACCTCACGTGCATTAGCTCTGCCTGTGACCCTGGTGGCCTGGGAACTGGTGATAATAGTAGTGGGTCTCGGAGACATCTGAAAGAAAGGAACAAATAAGTAAGACTATACTTGAGATCAGAAAATACTGATGAGCATAGAGCAACTGCAACAGTCTGGTGCTTTCCCCTAATTCCAAAGTTTGAAGACCGTTGAACACCCGTCCATCACTACATTATCTCCTAACCCCCTCTTGCGTCAGGACCGGGACGGCGAACCTGCTCAAATACCAAATTGTAACACCCTTCTCATCTTCTCTTGAGAACGGTGTGCTAGTAACCCTAAGTTACAATTTAACAACTCAACATAACAATAAATAAACCTTTTATTTCTCGCAAACCGCGTCTAATAACTGAAAATACTACTATATATATGTACACATAACTAACAATCACCATGTGCATCAATCAGTTTTGATATCATCTATTACTCTAAGTCCGATTTAGCAATAAATAGAATGATTAGATCCCAAACAGACTCAAACAATCAAACAACACATGTTTTGGTGCTACTCTAATGATGTAAGAAAGGTAAACCAAGGGCAAACGAGGGATTTACGCGGTAGCTCCTCACGTGCTGGAACCTGCTCAACTCCAACTCTACGACGATCATTTTCAACACCATGCTCTCTAAACTGATCCATGTACAACTCACGATACCTCGTAAACTCGTCCAGCTCTGCAACATGATCCCCTGCTTGACCAGCTCCCGGAGCAACAACCTACGGAACAACAACCTGTGGAGCCTGCGGAACAGCAACCTGTGGAGCCTGCGGAACAACCAGTGCAATAACCTGCAGAACTGCATGACGAGCAAACTCTCGAGCAGCTGCCCGAGCAGTCTCCTGAGCAACACACTCCACAACATCGTGGACAGCCTGACTCATTGCATCCTAGGCAAGCTGATTGATAGAATCTACATCCAGCTGTTCGGGAATGGGTTGAATAACTTGAGCTCCTCCTCTGTGAACACTCTCATGCACTACCTCATGTGCATTAGCTCTGCCTGCGGCCACTGGCGGCCTGGGAACGGGTGACAATAGTAGTGGGTCTCGGCGGCATCTGAAAGAAAGGAACAAATAAGTAAGACTCTATTGAGATAAAAAAAAAATACTGACTAGCATAGAGCAACCGCAACAGTCTGGTTCTTTTTTTTTTAAATTTCCCTTAATCCCAAAGTATGAAAACCGTTCAAAACCCGTCCATAACTACTTTATCTCCTAATTGCCTCTCGGGTCAGAACCGGGACGGTAAACCCGCTCTGATACCAAATTGTAACACCCTTCTCATCCTCTCTCGAGAACCGTGTGCCAATAACCCTAACTTACAACTCAACATAACCATAAATAAAATTTTTATTACTCACAAACCGTGTCTAATAACCGGAAATACTATTATACATATGTACACATCACTAACAATCAACATGCACATCAATCAGTTGAGATATCATCCATTACCCTAAGTCTGATTTAGCAATAAATAAAACGATTAGACCCCAAACAAACTCAAACACTCAAATAACATATGTTTCGGTGCTACTCTAACGATGTAAGAAAGGTAAACCAAGGGCAAACGGGGGATTTACACGGTAGCTCCCTACATAGGCAAATCGGAAGAAAAGAACAGGTTCTGAGTCTCGAATGCTCAGTCAGACTCTGAATATGAAATAAGAATGAAAAAACAATTACAATAGCCTCAGAATAAATGAAATTGGGCATATAACGAAAAACCGGACCCAACGGATCAAATAGGACCGAACTAGTCAACTGGTCAAAGTCAATGGTCAAAACCGGGATCAACGGTCAAATATGGTCAAATCGGTCAAATCGGTCAACACAGTCAAACTACTCAATTCGGTTCGACACAGCCAGCAGCAGTCCAACACGTGGACCTATCAGATTCTGACACTTCAGCAAGACAAGCCACGTCAGAAGTGACACATCATCGTTAAACAGGCTTGGTCAATGGTCCGAGTTGACTCAGTCAACCGAGTTGACTCACCGACTTACTGTCATCGGCGAGTCATGGTGGCTCCGACGGTAGTTCCGGTAATTACAGCGGCTCCGACGGTGGTCCAGCGACGTCTCCGGTGGTGGGTCCCGACGGCGCGTGAGATGACGACTTTAGATCCCTCGAAACTTCAAATGGCGATTGCGGGTGTGTTCTGACTCCGATTGAGATGCATTCGGCGGATACGGCTTCGCCTCGCTGAGGTCTATTCGCTGGTGGCCTCGGATTTGTGATCGGATCAACAAGTAGAGAGATCAAAGGGGAAAAGTGCTCGAGAATAGAGAAAAAGATATGACTGGGTGATTTTCGATGGTAGCTCGCGGTGTCTGACGGCTGGTACTAGGGTTTCGCGGTGATGAAGTAATTTTGGCAGAGCTTCGCCAAGAATTTAAATGATGAGAGGAATTGAAAGGGTGATGACTCTTTAAATAGAGAAGGAATTAGCTGGAAGCTCGAGTTTTTTTTTAACGCTGAGATTTTATCAATAATGAAGTAGACACATACCAGTAAATTACATGACAAAAGAGAAGACAACGATAAACATGATGGATAACAATGATCTTACCTATCCTATTCTTAGATGGTTTTCCAATGATACATTGATGACAATTCTGTCCAAAGTTAATTTTACTTCACACTGATCGTTCTCCTTTTATCCACAATAGCGGCTTGAATAGAACACAACTTGATCGTGAAGGAAAGTCGTTGCCAGAAACATGACTAATCCGGTAATAATGAGTCTTTTTTTCCTTTGCAAATCATTTTTTAGAATCCTGAAACGGTAAAATCCCAAATTGAAACTCAGCATGAAAAGCATGTTGAAGTTGTTGATGCACCTTTGAGAGCTTAGTCTAACCGTCAACCTTCCAATCCGGCAACACCCGTCGATCTTCCAATCCGGCAACACCCGTTGATTTTCCAATCTGGTAATACTCGTCAATCTTCTTGTCTGGACCAAAAAAATCATATCGATATAATGAAAAGTCAGCCGCCACCAAACCCAAGAACAACACCACAACAAATTCGATATGCAAATCATAAAAAGAAAAAGAAAAAATAAAGACAAAGCAAAAGAAACATTGAAGGGGACCGGCAAACAGTGCTTTCAAAGCCACTATTCACCGATCCCTAAATCAAATATGAAAGGAAGTAGAAAGTGATGGCTAGGGTTTTGAGAAAAGAAAAAGAATGGGCATTGGATATACATAAATTTTTTTATAAAAGAGCTGTCCCTTTATAAAATTTGGAATGTTATTGGAGATGTGATTTGGTCTCTTATCTACTTTTACAGATAAAACTTGAAGTTACTCATTTTTACAATAAATAAAACTTAAAAACTACACTACTGCAAGTTTTCAAAAAGATTATGTATTGACAACTCATAATTTTCACCGATAGGAAAAATAAGATCCACCATTTATCATCCAAAGTCTGACTATATACATCTTCCACAAATGCAGTATGTTAATTTGTAGGAAAATATTCTTTAATTTAATTTTCTTTTTGACCACAAATTATTTTGTGATATGTTTTAAGCTTGGAAAATGAAAATCTCTTAGATTTCTTATTCCACAATTTGATATCGTAGATATGATTGTTTCCATGTAAAAAATAAATATATAAATAACTGACTATAAATGATATCCATTCTACAAATTATAATTGTACAAAGTGCTTACTTGCACAATTTTCTCATAAATTAAGGAGACTATATTGAACAGTAACGACCAAAAAATATTAAATCTTCGGTCCCTGTTCTCCGGTGCGCGCACCCACCCGTTCTAATCAACTATTTCCCATTATTTCTATTCCATCATATTTTTAACTCCAAAAATAACAAAACAAAGATAACCGTCAGAGATTGCCCCGGCAACGACAGTCAAATCTGCAGCAATATGGTTTGCAAATCTTTATTATTTTTAATGCATATTATTTTTGGGTTTCACATGTTTTATAAGCAAAGCTGTGTGATGATGGTGGACCTAACTCTTCTTCACGCTGTCCCGAAAAAGACTCTTTCTCTCTCTCCCTCTTTGCTTCACAGATACTTTCATTCTCCTCTCTGTTTTTTTTTTCTCTCTGAATCATAATAGGGAAAAAACAGAGAAAAGTGAAAAGGTTCTTTTTTTTCTGTGGAGGAAGAGATGGGAAATTGTCAGGCTGTGGATGCGGCAGCATTAGTTGTACAACATCCCGACGGCAAAATCGATAGATATTATAGTCCCGTCTCAGTTGCAGAGATTATGCGTATGTATCCTGGTCACTACGTTTCTCTTATTATTCCTTTGCCAGATACGAATATTCCGGCAACTACGGAGACAGAGGATACGAATCAGAGAAAAGTCGTGAGATTCACGCGCGTGAAACTTCTCCGGCCAACGGAGAATCTCGTACTTGGTCATGCTTACCGTCTCATCACTTCACAAGGTTTGGTTTCGCAACTTTAAATCTCTTGTTTAACTAAAAAATAATAATATTAAATCTCTCTTCTAATTAATTATTGGTTTGATTCAGAGGTTATGAAGGTTTTAAGAGCGAAGAAATACGCGAAGACAAAGAAGCATCAGAGTGGAACGACTAAGGAGAAGAAGATGAAGTCATCGCCAGAGAAGAAAATTGTTGAAGAATCTGACAAGAATCAGAATCATTTGGTAACAAATCTTTACTAGAAATTAAGATATGGGTTTAGCTAAAGGATTAAGCTGTAATCGATTTTTTTAAGTAACTAGATAATAGTAAGTAATGGTTTTGTGTGTTCTTTTTTCAGGAAATGAAAGAAGAGAAACAACGTTCAGTGTTAACTAGTTCAGGTTCGTCAAAATCAAAAACATGGAGGCCTTCATTACATAGCATCTACGAAGCTACAAGTTGATGTTTTTATTTTTGGTTTTCTTTACTTGAGAGACCAGAAACAGAGTCTCTGTGTGAGATCATCATCAGAAGAAACTCTCTCCTCCTCTTTTAAACTCTTTTCTTCTCTTGGTTCTCACACAGAAGATGAAGTTTTATAGATTACGATGTGAAACAAGAGTTTAAGAACTGAATTCTTTTTTTTGTCTCATGAATGTATATAAGTTCTCCAGATGATAATATCGATTGCAGAACATGACTGTAAACACATACTTTATTTTACAATATAGTAGCATGTCTTCTCCGTAATGTTTAAACATTTTCTTAGGTATAAAAACTATAGAAAAAGGATAAAATACAAACACATTTAATAAAATGAGTCCAAAATGATTTGATGTAGATGTCTGCAAAGTATAAATGGTTGTAAGAATTGCACCGAGTTTGAATGTTCATTGGTAGGTAATACATCCTTTCAAGCATTTGTTGGGAAACCTATTTCAGGAAAATTTAAAATAACCAAATTTATTTAGGAATTGATGTATTAAACTGTTAATATGCTATACCGAGAAACAGTTGACTTTATTTTGGAATTAATTTTCCTATTCTATTTAGGTTTTTGAATTAGATAAGGTTTAGATATTTTCTTATTTGGTTTTGGTTTTATAAATAACTCTTTTGTGATCAATGATAGACAACAACTTTTGATCCTATGGGAAAAATATCCGTGATATTTATTTCGAACCGTTATTCGTATTTATTCGATCTGTCAAATACTAAAAATCAATATTCGTTAAAAGCGGAGCAAATCACAAATACTAAAATTTTGGGGTTAAAATCTCAAATACTCTTAAATATTGAAAATGAGTCTACTGTACTCCTCATTAATCTACATGCTCCTCTACTCTTAATGAATTAATAGAAATCCGATTTTGCCCTTCGATTTT
>OVAN01009850.1:0-16447 GCA_900406275.1 Anastatica hierochuntica | reverse complement strand
AAGCAGAGCAGTACAATTTATACAAAGCAAGTGAACTACTTTTCTATAAACATGGAAACTATCGAGAATAAGTCTAAANTATAAACATGGAAACTATCGAGAATAAGTCTAAATAAATGTTTGGTGAGATATTCCTGATGAATAGCTGTTGAATAGGTGAAGACGTTGTGTGAATGTACAGCTCATTCCAATAGCCTATCATCTTGATAATTTGACCAGTAAATTGAAGACCATGGTATGAAAGATCCGATAAAGAAAAAAGCGCTACCGTGTCTTGAAACTCTCTCGAAACCTAATAATACATAATTATCTAAGAGTGATCATATAAAGCAAAGGTTTTCTATAATCACCACTAAGTAACCAAGGTTTTTCTGCAAACAATGGCTAGCAATGTTCTCCCATAGTCCTCTGCGATCAACTTCAAAGTTGGAAGCGTAAATAAAAGAGCAGATCAAATCCATTTGTAGATGGGGAATTATAATTGAGCAGGTTATAATATGGTCAAACTTGTCATTGGTGTGAGAATAACAGAATCATTCCACATCACCCAATTCCTCCAAAATCTACGAGTCTAATAATTCGACATACAAGGCAAGCATGGGAACTTGGAGAAAACTCGAAAAACTTTACTCTCCTTTATTCGTGTCTCAGCGATGCACCCTAGACAAATTGAAGTTGAGTGAAGCCAATTGTGAAGGATTCATTGCTTTCGAGTTTGATTAAAGACAGGTATATTCCAAGAGAGTCACGTCATTATTGTTTCTTGTGAGTTGTTTTCTTATCCCTCTGGGTCTGGACGTAGTCCTTTCTCAACGTAATAGAACCATTCCCATGAAACAATTTATTATAGGTTTAGATGAGTGTCGAATCTACTGCTCACACAACTTGTCCTCCACTTGTAAACTCTTCTTAATCGATACAGTTTCTAGGTTCTGTGTCATACTTCCACCCTCCTCCAAATCACCAACTTGTTGATCTTCAGAATGAACATAAATATTGATCGTGATCGTGAGAAAGACGTAACGTGCACATACTGTGGCAAATATGGCTACGCTGCCACGCTGCCTCGGATTGTTTTCAACTTAAAGGCTATCCGGAGTGGTGGGGTGAGAGAGGACGTAATTTCAGTGGGAGAGGGGGAGCTCGCGGTGGCGGTCAATTTGGACGTGGCGGTGGCGCTGTTGGTGGTTCTTCACGCGGCAGAGGACGCGGGAATGCACCTGTAGCTGTTGCACCTGTTTCTCGAGCTCAGGCAGCTCAGGTTCATCCAGTTCAAGCCATAGCAAATCACACAAAAAAGGAGTTTGATCGAGGATCTCTACCAAATCTCACGGATGAACAATGGACTTCTGCTGTCAAGTTTCTCAACACTAAACAACAAGAGTCTGTTGAACATTTGACTGGTAAGAGAGATAATGTTGAATTTATAATTGGCACAGGGACTTCACACCATATGACTTGGAACTTACAACTTTTGAGTAATATTGTTGATATTCTTCCATGCTCAATCGGCCTTCCTGATGGTGATAATGCTGTTGCTATGAAACAGGGAGAGCTTTGTTTGGGTGGTGACTTATGGCTAAAAGGAGTTTTATATTCTTCTGATTTAACATGTTCCTTAATTTCCGTAGCAAAGTTGCTTAAGACAGTGAAGGGATCTATTACATTTACTGAGGACTTATGTGTTTTGCAGGACCGTACTACGAAGACGCTGATTGGAGCGGGTGAAGAATGTGGAGGGGTATATGTTTTCCGTGGTGTCATTGGTGCTCAAGCTCATGCGGTTAAAGGTTGTGGAGCAAGAGATCTATGGCACAGTCATTTAGGACATCCGTCTAATAGAGTTTTGTCGCTTTTATCGAGTCATGTTGATGTTGGGAAACCTGCTGAGACAGAAGTATTTTGTGATATTTGTTTAAGGGCTAAACAAACCCGTGACTGCTTTCATGAAAGTTCCAATAAAGCTACTGAGTTGTTTTCGCTAATTCATTGTGATATTTGGGGAGCTTATCGTACAGTCTCTTCTTCGGGAGCATCGTATTTCCTTACTATCGTTGATGATCATTCACGAGCAATTTGGATCTATCTTTTGAAGGAAAAACGAGAAGTAGCAGAATGTTTGCAAAAATTTTGTGCCATGGTCGAGAGACAATTTGACAAGAAGGTTAAGATCGTGTGAAGCGACAACGGGGCTGAATTTTTGTGTATGAAGGCGTTCTTTGAGAAAGAAAGTATTTTGCATCAAACCTCATGTGTTTACATGCCCCAACAAAATGGTCGGGTCGAGAGAAAGCACCGCCATATTCTGAATGTCTCACGATCACTTATGTTTCAAGCAAGTTTGCCGATTCGATTCTGGGTTGAATGTGTCTTAGCCGCTGCACACTTAATTAACCGAACATCCTCGACTATACTTCAAGGAAAAACTCCGTATGAGATTTTGTATGGATCTGCACCATCGTTCGACATGTTGTGTGTCTTTGGATGTTTATGTTACGCCCACAATAAATCACGAGATAAGGACAAGTTTGGTGAGCGTGGCCGTAGATGCATCTTTGTTGGATACCCTTATGGACAAAAGGGGTGGAGAGTGTTTGATCTTGAAACAGAGGATTACTTTGTTTCCCGCTATGTGATCTTTCATGAGAAAGAGTTCCCGTTTGCCAAGCTTCCTACTCCGGCAAAGCAACTCATGTCTCGGACCATCCACCAAATGAACTATGATGATGACTTTCTTGATGACACTACGGCTGAAACTACTCGTGAGGTCCCTGATCCTTTAGTACCACTCACCAATGATGATCGTGATTATTCAGAAATATCTATGGGTGATGATGAAAGGGGGAGCTCACCGGATCAAGTGACTCTTCCCATTGTCGAGGAAGAACAATTAGGCAGAGGTAAAAGGACACGTACCAAATCTACTCGATTAAATGATTATCTTGTCTACACAACACAATGCACCACGGACCCTTCGCCACATGACACCCCTTTGTCAACGTCTTCTCCATCACGTACGGTCCCCTATCCCATAGCCAATTATGTAAACTTTGATCGTTTTTCAGAGAAGCACAAGGCATTCTTAGCCGCGGTCACTGTTGTGGTTGAACCTCAGACATATGCCGAGGCTGTAAAGCTGAAAGAATGGTGCGAGGCAATGGCGAGTGAGATAGAAGCACTAGAACTGAATGATACATGGGAGATCACCGAGCTTCCTCCCGGTAAGAAAGCTCTTGGATGTCGTTGGGCGTTTACAATAAAACACAACTCTGATGGGTCAATAGAGCACTACAAAGCACGCCTTGTTATACGTGGAGATAGACAGATTGCAGGAAAAGATTATGATGAAACTTTTGCTCTCGTCGCAAAGATGACCACAGTACGAATGTTTCTTAAAATCGCGGCCGTAAAGAAATGGGATGTTCATCAAATGGATGTGCATAATGCATTCCTACATGGTGAACTTGAAGAAAAATTTTATATGACGTTACCCCAAGGGTTTCATGCGGGTTCTAAGAATAAAGTGTGTCGGCTCAAGAAGTCGCTTTATAGTCTAAAACAAGCTCCCCGTTGTTGGTTTGCAAAACTCACTGCGGCTTTACTTGGGTACGGTTTCATTCAAACATATTCCGATTACTCTTTGTTTTATTTGGCCCGTGGTGATATGCGATTATATGTCTTGGTCTATGTTGATGATCTTTTGATTGGTGGCAATGATCCTGATGCTATTTCTTGGTTCAAAGGATATCTCAGTGAGTGCTTCCGCATGAAAGATTTGGGTCCCTTGAAATATGTTCTTGGAATTGAAGTCGCACGGTCTCCTGATGGCATCTATCTCTCTCAACGCAAGTATGCCTTAGACATTATTGATGAATGCGGCTTATTGGCAGGTCGGCCCGTAGCTACTCCTATTGAACAAAACCATCGCTTACTTGCTAACGAGGATTGTCCGTTCACTGATTCAGTCTGATATCGACGGTTAGTGGGTCGATTGGTTTATCTCACTGTAACCCGGGCGGAGCTCTCATATGTTGTTCATGTTCTTGCGCAATTTCTCCATACGCCACAGGAGAAACACTGGGAAACTGCTATTCGAGTTGTACGCTACCTGAAAGGATGTCCGGGACAAGGGATTCTACTGACAGCTGATAGTGACTTACAGATATCATCCTACTATGATTCAGATTGGGCGGCTTGTCCGCAAAAGCGGCGATCATTGTCAGGTTATGTTTTACTTCTGGGACAATCTCCCATAGCTTGGAAAACAAAGAAACAGGACACGGTTTCCTTATCATATGCGGAAGCAGAATATCGCGCAATGCGATTCACAACAGCTGAGCTCAAATGGAATCACGAATAGCTTGCTTGTTTTGGGATTGATCACATGACACCAATGTCTTTGGCGTGTGATAGTCAAGCTGCTCTACACATCGCTGCTAATCCGGTTTTTCATGAGAGAACCAAACATGTCGAAGAAAATTGTCATTTTGTGCGTGACGCGATCAAGGCAGGATTTCTTTCGACTGTGAAGGTCCATACATCTAACCATCTAGCGGACATGCTTACTAAAGCTCTTGGCGCTTCGTAATTCGACCATCTTCTTCGCAAGTTGGACATTAGAGATCTACATGCGTCAACTTGAGGGGGAGTACTGAGGAGTATTATGTAAATATAAATTACTTATGTTATATTTCCTAATTATCAGTAGATTATAGCTTGTAAAGGAAGTCTAGGATATTCATTTTAGGGCATCACATGACATTGTATATATAGTCTTCATATGATGAATCATAGAGATAAGTTTGTCGCCATAGACATTGTTAATAAATAACCAGTAACATACCATTCCTATCATCAACAAGCATTGAGAACCTTAAATGCGACAAAATATCAATCACGTCAATGCTCTTCCTCTAGTTACTACTACGACTAATTTTACTTGGAGATGACCAAACTCGCTCTGTTTTTTTTTATTAATCAAAGCAACATCTTCATCTTGTTTAGAAGATTTGTAGCTCTCTCCAGAAACTCATCAAGTCGTTCTAGAACAAATTGTTTAAGAGCCACCACTGTTCGGAGTAAATTAAATCAGGAAAAATCTTACTGGTTTAATAGCGGTCCGACAGAGAGACAAGAAGCAGGAAGATCCTTCTTGTCCGGAAGCAGAGGATTGCTTATTCCTGACAAAAAAGAAAATCTTAGGTTAATAGGAAATCTCCTAAATATCTAAGAGTACACATGAATATTTCCTATCCGAAGGTAATATTATCAACAATCTACTGTAAATATGAAGTTTACGGGCTAAGAATGGGGATCATCTCGAAAGCCCTAAAAATCCATACTAAACCTAATAGAACCAAGAGCATACGACTAAAACTAGGATTTATAATTCCTAAGCATTGTAACTCTTGTTCTTTTCGTAGAATTAATAAAGAAACCTTGTTCTCTCTTTTTTTTCGTGGTGTTATAAAGAACCATACCAAAAATTACATTAACAGTTTAGCGCCAGAGTGAGGGGTAACTAACCAAAACTACATTCGTATGGCCGGAGATAACATGGAAACAATGACTATTATACAACTGACCCCAAGTCGGGAGCAAATGATGTCTCAACTTTAAATCCTGAGGAAGCAGCTCGAAGAGTCAACGGAAGCCAAAAGATACAAAATAATGTAGAGATGGATCCAGGAGTCGCAATAAAGATGTCATCCTCGAAGCACCATATGGAGGCATATGCTAAAAGAACTAGAGGATAACGCCCAACGTCCAACGACCAACCCAAGTAGAGCTGGAGAATGAGGCGCTAAGAGAAGAAAAATCATATATGACGACCATGGGGCAGGCCGAGTAAAGATTTCAGGCTCTAGCATCCAAGATGAAATTGTTGGATACCCCAACTACCAAGGGCAATCCAATCATCCAAATCCAATAGGACAAGGCGATTATGTTGGAGAAATCCAAACCCAAACACTGCTCTTAGAGATACCCAACCCATAAGAAGGAACGAGGGTATTATGGAATAAACCACGAGCCTGGGCATAGTTAATTGGTCAGCTGAGACCACATACTTATGTGAGGTCTTCACCTGAAGACTGAAGCGGTCCAAGAGATGATTGAAGGCCTCCCCAAAGTTTTACCTCCCATGAGAATGAGTGCCTTGAGCACTTATACAGACACTAATTTTCCTCACAATGAGGACATACAATGGAACGAGTGACACGGACAACCATATTGCTCGTTGATAGCTCAGGTTTTTGCCCGAGAAAATACTGCAAGGGCACAAATGTGTACTTTGTAGCGTTTCGAGATTGAATCGATAGAGACCAAAGGTGGCACGAAAAACTTTAGATCAAATGCGAGCTAAAGCGAAAATGATAGTTTGTAGAATGATGCAGTAAATTGAAATCAAGAAAAGAACGAAGCAAAGAAACGCAAGAGTTGCAAATCAATTGGAGGAAAATGCTGGGCATTGGATGTTCTCAGGGAAATCATTTCATCAGGATTTTAAGTTTATTGTCGAGGAAACTTTTAAGTGCCATCTTGAACTCAATTCACAATTTTATAATTAACCTACTTCCGTAGCGCCAACTACCTATGTTAAAGGTTCCTAGACACTAACATCAATTAAGTTTTGAATCCTAAACATGCATTCTAGATATGATTGATTTGTTCACAAATTGCTTAAAAATCAACTTCCGTTGGTCTAAGACAATTTGTCCACTTATCTTCCTTTCAGGAATTTCATCAAACACTTTCGGTGCGTGAAATATCCTAGGCTCAAGAACTAGGTGATCAAGTTGATTTAGGCATTAGACACGAAGAAAAGTGAAGATCAATTGATAATTCCTCGATCTAACAACCTAACAATCACATATTCATGAAATCCCCTATGAGAAACCCTAAACCCAACTTTAGAACTACTCGCTCATGATTAATGAACAATCACAACAGAAATCAAGAGAGAACATGATGTAATTGCTATTAAAAGAGTAAAAGGGTTCAAAAATTCTTCTTCAAACAAAGTACAAGTTCCAATTCGTCTCCCTTAGGTTACAAAGCTCTCTCTCTCTTGACAAAGCCTAAAAAACAGCATAATGAAAGAAAATACACGAGTTTAGGTTTTAGACATGTAATCTGGTTCTCGA
The DNA here is from genome assembly GCA_900406275.1 of Anastatica hierochuntica. Taxonomy (NCBI): domain Eukaryota; kingdom Viridiplantae; phylum Streptophyta; class Magnoliopsida; order Brassicales; family Brassicaceae; genus Anastatica; species Anastatica hierochuntica. The sequence goes on along the minus strand of OVAN01009850.1, from coordinate 9,302 downwards.
AAAATCGGTTCGGTTCCAAAAAGTTGTCTTCGAATCATGACAGGGCTCAATCTATCCTAGACAGGGATCGATCGATCCTTGTCATTCTGCCAAGATACTTCACCTCTTCACAAACGCTTCCTTCGATGCTTGAAATCCGTCGAAAATATGATCTTTCCGCACAATCAAGCTCGTTACCTGTAAAAACACTAAACAACACAAAACCACTCCAAAGAGAACCGAATACATACTAAAATATCATATATCTCGACTAAAAAACTGCAATAAAAACCTATAAAATGCTAATACATCACTCATTACAGAAAACAGATGCTCACCATAGCCATATAGAGGGAGTAGAAGGAGGACACCATGTGTCAAGGGTTTGGCTCAAGTCTTACTAGTTCTGACTTGCAATGGTTCATAGGCTGCCTACTGGATATGTTCGCTCTTTTGCCGCTTTGACATATACGTATACAGAGCAGTTTACAAGCAGTAGAAATTCGTCTAAGATTTTTGATCTTTGCAAGTTTCTGCAACACCAACCAGAGCCCCTACGTAACTACGTGGCACTGTTCAACCAAGAGAAAGTTGCCATCCCCAATTGTAATGCTGCTACTGGCATCTCGGCCTACAAGAGGGGATTCTTTTCAAATGGAAACCTCTACAAAGACCTAACAAAACATCAATATAAAACAATGAAGAATGTGCTCTCTCGAGCCCATGCACATATAAAATGGGAAGATGATCAGGCTGCAAGGCAGAGATACACTCATGGTTTATGCAAACTGAAAAAAGCAGCAGGGATGGCAAACCATATCAAACACCTGCTAAAGAAGTAGGAAGAAAGGGAGAAAAGAGCGGTCATCGTCCCTTAGACAGGGAAGAAGCCGAGAGGATGGTCATAAAAATATGGACATATATATCAAATATTTCAACATCCAAGGCATAACTGGTGGGAGTCTTAAGGGAGATGGGTCCTCAGATCAAGTCGCCTTAGAAGATGAAGGCCCAAAATAGCCATAGTCACACCACCAAGTGGTGTGAGTTCCACAATGACCACAGTCACATGACATAGGATTGCATCTCCCTACAGATGGAAATCAATGAGCTATTAAAGATAGGTTATGTACGAGAATTCTTCTCGGACAAAGCCAAAGAGCTGATAAAGATAGGAACGAGGATCACTTTATGCCACAGGATTCTCATGCCTCAAAATTAAGAAACAATCGCGTGATCATGTCATATCAACGAAATTTGAGGTCTGCGACGTCTCGCATAAAGCAGCCAAAAAGAGTATGAGGACCGCTAAAAAATTAGTCAAGGTAACATGGAGGCCAAAGATGGAAGCCTCCAAGTTAACCATTTTCTTTACGGCTAAGGAGCAAGAGGAAGTGCTAGCTCCTCACCATGAAGCCCTAGTAATATCTCTCACGGTGGAGAATAGTTTGATAAAGAGGATACTTATGGATAATGAAAGCTCCACAAGGGTGCTTTTTCTTGAAACATATGGTGACCTAGGTCTGGCAAAAGATGCGCTGACCAAGAAGGCCACACAACTCGTAGGATTTAATGGCAAAGTAAAGCAAACAATTAGTGAAATGAATCTATCTTTGTACTCTCTTGTCAACAAAGTTCTCGGTGACTGATTGTGCTTCTGCTTATAACACGATAATGGAGAGCCCTTGGATTCATGAAATGGGAGTCATACCTTCTACATTTCACTAAGTCCTAAAGTTTTCGACTCAATGGAGAATCAAAGAGATTAAGGGAGGTTAGCCTTAATCTCTCGCTCCTACTACCAGATGACTCTCTAAGGGAAAGCACTTGCCTTAAAGTAGTTACAGCAACAACTCTCGGTTATCTACAAAGAGGAGCCGGAAATGGAGCAGTTAGATGATGTACCCCTGACATCAGGAGACTCTAAGAGAAGCCTCAAGGTGGGTTCATGATTGCCAACAGCTCTAAGGAGAGAGTCTTTGATTTTTTAAGCCAAATTCAAACTGCTTCAATTTGTCTCACGTGGACATGTCGGGCATAGACCCATAAGTCATAGTACATAGGCTTCAGATTGATCCTACACCAACCAATAAAGCCGAAAAGGAATAAATTTTTGCATGAGAGGGACATGATTATAAATGATGAGTTAAAGAATTTGCTGGCTGTCGGGTTCATTAGAGAAGTACAATATCTTGATTGGCTCGCCAACATGATAGTTGTCGCAAGGCTTTGCGGACCTCGATAATTCATGCCCAAAGGACCCCTTTCCACTGCCTCATAACGTAAGCCGGTAGATGCTACAACATGGCACTAGCTAATGTGCTTCAAGGACGCCTTCTCTAGCTATCACTAGATTCTCATGTACCTAGACAACCAAGAGAAAACTTCCTTCATGACCTCCAAAAGAATATATTGCTAAAAGGTAATGTCTTTTGGGTTGAAGAATGATGGTTCCACATACCAGAGACTGGTAAACATGATGTTTGCCGAGGAAATCAGATACTCCATGGAATTTTACATAGATGATATGCTAGTAAAGTTGTTGGAAGCAGAAAATTATATTGCGCACATGCAACAAGCTTTCTCCATGTTGTGGAAATATAATATGAAGCTCAATCCTTCCAAAAATTTTTTTGGGGTAAGCTCCAAAAAGTTTATGGGTGACATTCTAACGTACAGAGGCATCAAGGCCAATCCAGAGCAGAGAAGAGAAATTCACGCAATTCCCTCTTCAAGAAACCCCTAAAGATGTACAAAAGTTAGCAGGAAGGATTGTCGCCTTAACTAGATTCATAACTAGACTCTCAGACAAGTCTCATACATGGTTGAAAACCCTTAAAAACCAAAAAAGCTCTGCATATGATCATAAATGGGAAGAAACATTAATAAAACTAAATGAATATCTTACCACAAAATTGCTATCCAAACCTTATGTATGAGAATCACTCGTACTCTACCTCACGGTGTCTTGGTAAGGTAGCAAAACGCACCATGTTTATCATGTGAGCAAGTCTGTCCAGGATGTCGAGACCTAATACAACCATTTAGAGAAAATGGCTTTGGCACTAGTGGTAGCAGCCAGAAAATTACGCCCCTGTTTCAGGCTCTTCCCATCATGGTGATGACATCCTACTTATCAAGTATGTACTATATAACCCATAGGTTTCAAGGAGGCTCGCAAAATGGATCCAGGAATTGGGTGAATATGATGCCATATTTAGGCGTACTACCACAATCAAGTCACAAGTACTAGCGGATTTGATCATATAATTTTCTCCTTCCCTTACTCATGCAGTAGAAGGAGAGATAAAAATAAAAGTGAAGAAAATAAGTGCAAAAGAATGGAAATTATACATAAATCGGTCCAACAATGTGAGAGGGACAAGAGTAGGCATAGTATTGGTGTCACCAGCAAGAGATATCACATACAGAGTAGTAAGATGCAACTTCGAGGTCACTAATAATGAAAGTGAGTACGAGGCACTCATTGAAGGATTGGGACTAGCAAGAGAGATGTGAGTAGAGAAATTGAAAGTCTTCAGTTACTTGTAACTAATCGTAAGTTAGAGCAAGGTGATTGTTAAGAGAAAACGCCAGCATGGCCAAGCATTTAGCCATTGCCAGAAGACTGATCAAGGCATTCCAAACTTGTGAACTCAAGCAAATTCTTTGAGAGGATAATTCCCACATGGACGCTTTTGCTATTCGTGGCTCGGCGTTAAAAACCAAGGAGCCTATCGGCATTCCACTCATAGTATTGCAGTGTCCTGCTAGTAATGAAGATGTAGGTGTTCCACATGTCGCAACCATCAAAGAAAGACAAAATTGGATGACACCAATTATTTCCTACTTGAAAAATGACACGTTGACAAAAATCAAGAGTGAATGCAGGAGAATCAAGAATCAGGCACCACGATACTGCCTAATCCAAGAGAAACTGAACCGGAGGTCATTCTCATGACCCTACTTATGATGCATCACGCCAGAGGATGCCAAAATCGTCTTGAAGGAGCTCCGTGAAGGTGAATGTTGGTCCCATTCAAGCGAGCGCAGCCTGGTGCTTAAAGCATGAAAGGGTGGATACTATTGGCCTACAATAGCCAACAACGTCAAGCTTATGGCCAAACACTGCGACAAATGCTAAAGACACACCCAAGTTTCTAGTCCATACTGAAAACCTGAAATCCATTAGTTCTCCTTGCCCGTTTATGAAATAAGGAATGGATATTGTGAGAAAAATTACCTCATGCTCCTAATCGTAAAGTTTTCCTACTAATCATAACTGACTATTTCTCTAAGTGGGTTGAAGTCAAGTGTCTTAGCAATATCACTAACACCCAAATAAAGAAGTTTTATGGAAGAATGACATAACTCGGTTTGAAATCCCTCAGGAGATAATCACAAATAATCCCTCCTAGTTCACTAACAACAACTTCAAAGGATTTTGTGAAGAATAGGGCATAAAGCTGAGCTTTGAGACACCCAGACATCCCAAATCTACTGGCTAGGCAGAGTAGACAAACAAGATCGTGGTGAATATCCTGACAAAGCGTATGGGTGAGGATAAAGGTAACTGGGTAGAAGAGCTGCCCAATGTACTATGGCCTACTAGACCACCAGCAAGACGACAATATGGGAAACCCCGTTCTCCTTAGTTTTCAGCTCGGAAGCAATAGTTCCTACAGACGTAAACATAAAACTGACAGGACAAGTTACCTATCCAACGAAGAAAACAGGGAGCAAATAACCTTGGCTCTTGACCTGCTAAATGTAAAAGATACGCAACAAGAATCAAGAACTTGTGTTACCAGCCAAAGGTAGCAAGAAGCTAAAACAAAAAATTAAAGACGAGAACCTTCGAACAAGGGGAAATGGTCCTACGACTCATATTCAACAATGGCAGGGAAAGGGTAGCAGAAAAGTTGGCCCTTAGTTGAGAAGGACATTACTAAGTACTAGAAGTGAAAGGATTTGGGACATACAAGTTACATGATATGTTCGGAAATATCCAACCCAACAGTTGGAATGCATTACACATGAAATTCTACTACTTCTGAAAGGGTCTCTTGGTTTTGCAATCTCGCTACCAGACCCACTTGCAGGTGCTTTTTCTTATCTTCTTTCTTATCATTTTTCTGAATCTCTTGAGTCTATTGACGGATTTATTCAATAAAGCTACTGTCTTTTCACAAAAAGAAAGTCATTAAGAGGAATAATAACACGGGAACATGAGTTGAATCACTACCTCGCATTGAAAGAGCAGTAGAAAGCAACAACCCCAACTCCAAAGCTATAGACAAAACTCAAATTTTAGCTAAACAAACACCCTATCCAAGCCAAAAAATTGGTTACTCTTGCGTAAAATTTGATAAATAATAAGAAATGTTGAACCTTAAGCAGGAAGCATCACCTTTACCTGCTTGCCCAGACGTGGGAACCAATAAAACTAGCGATTGGTCGCCTTAGTAGGTTGATTCATACAAAAATACATTAATAAGATTGGCGCTTGACTCACCCCGATGGAGTAAGATCGCACCAGCACGAGATAAAAGACTGAGAGTGTCTTGCCTGCAGAAAGTAAAGTTCAGCAAATCCATAAGTTAATAGTAGCGCAAGAAAAGGGTTAGAACACAAAAAATCTCAAAGTTACAAGCTTGAAAAAGCAAAGCAAAGGGCAGAAGAAAATAAGTAAGAATGGAAAATTCCTTTTTTATATAAAAAAGGGGAGCAATGGGACTCGAAAACACCTTTGTTATACTTCGAAAAACTAAAGTTCTTTCTAAATAAACAGCAAGTTGCCCCAAAGTGAAGGCAAATGCAATAAAGAAAAAAGTTGAAAAGATTAAAAGGGTACAAAAGACCCAACCATTTTACATATGGCTACGAAGGGGCACATATCCAAGTCTTAAAACCCCACCAAGGGGCACATATGAAAGTCTTACAAAGCCCACAAAGGGGCAAACCAGAAAACAAAAGACTGTTTGATAAATAGAGAGGGAGGGAGGGAGGGAGGGAGGGAGGGAGGGAGAGAGAGAAGAGAAGAGAAGAGAAGGTCTTGAGTTTAGCTTTCTCCTAATCTTTGACACCCTCGGGGTTCTCTGCAGCTGGGATCTCAGGCTCATTGGCAAAGGAAAGAGAAGAGAAGGTCTTGAGTTTAGCTTTCGCCTCCATCACCATGTGGTACCTCTCAAAATCCTCTTGACCAAGAAGACGTCTGTTTGTTGAGAAAGTCACGAACCATTTTCCAACGACTAATGATCCCGACACCATTTACTGCCATGTCCGTATCCATGAAGGCATCAGTCCTTGTCTTCAGCTCAACAATCTCGCTCTCCAAAGGAACTTTTTCTTCCTCTAGGCGGACAACATTCTTTCTGGCCATCGGCCGCATTACCTCTAGCTTTGTGCCACTTCTTTGAGGCTTTCCACCTCCTTCTCCAGCTGAAGCACCCGATTCTTCTCCTGCTTTAGCTGATGGAGAGAATCCTCAGCCATCTTTTGCCCTGGCTCCATGCTCTTCGCCATAAATTCAGCCTCGACATGATGGAGGACCGAGGCCATCTTGAATCAAGAGGAAGGGTTAGTTGTATCACAATAGAAACTTAAATATGATAGACAACAGGAGAAGAGGAATTACTTTAAGCATTTACCTCAAAACGTATAACATAATGCCCACTGAATCACTGTCACAAAAGGAGACCGTGATTGAAGGAAAAACCATGGCCTTCAGCTTGTCTAAGGAATCATATAAACTACCAGACATGCTCGATTCACCAAGAGGAAGAAACGAGGATCTGGTGGATACACATGTCTTTGGCTTCTCGGCCGGGGAGGAGGAGGACATCTTAGCCATGATTTTTTTCCTTCTGCTTGCACCTAGTGGATGGAGTCTCTAGAATATGCATATCGCCTCCTGAGGTTTCCTTGATGTTGGATCCTCTTTTGCCTAAAATGCCTTCCCTTTCCTTTTTGAAGTTGGCACACGCTGCTATGAGATAATGCTTCTAGACTTAACAGAAAAGAAATCTTTCTTTCCTCACATTGATTTTGAATGCTTCATGAACTGCTGCTTTCCCCTCGTTGGCGCTATCCCGAGAAAACCCAACAAAAAGGCAAAGCAAAATGCTTATTGTTGTTCGTACCTAACAACAAGTAAGCGAGAAACTTATAGATCCTAAACCTACCCAAAAAAGCCAGAATGTTAAAAACTATGGCTCTAAACCCACGATCAAGAAGTCTAACTTTTGGTCCACTTTTTCAAACACCAGGCCCTTTCTCTTTTGCTTTGGCTGCTCCTACACAATAAAAGAATCACTCCTCTTGTGGAGACAGTATCTTCCTACCTTGGGAAGCTGAGGGGAGAAATAGTAAGAGTATACCAGCTCATTGATCTCCAGCGTAAGACCGTGAAACTCATTCAGTACATGGATCATGGTCAAGATTCTAGAGCTGGGAGAATTAAGCATTGAGGGGCACATGTCAAAGTATTCCACCACCTTCATCACCAGAGCAGGGATTATGTCCTTGAGACTTGACTCATATAAGCCTCATAAATCGCGATCTCGACAATGAGACCCTCAAAAGCGCATTATGAGGCAGAAGGAGGATGCAGTTTCACGAAAAATGAAGGGAGCACGTCTCCTTCAAATCAGCCAAGCTCTCCTCCTTTAGCTCGGAAAAGGCCCACTTATCGCAAGAGGAGGACGAGACTGCAAGAGGAGTAGGCTAAGAATCGCCGATTCAGAGTTAGATCCACAAGGGGAGACTTTCAGTAGGCATCTCCGGCGAACTCTACTTCTCGTATAGGAGGAAAAAAAGAGAGTGTTGCGACAAACCTTCCATCTACCTAATCTCGAAGGTGATGGATGATTTTTGACGAAGAACCCAAGCAAAAGAAAGACCTAAAAAAGCATAATGGGGCAACGATGAGCTTTTATCTTGTTGATTATAGTCGGTGCCAGAGTAATATGTCAGAAGCGAAAGTAGAGCAGGTCGCAGATGCACGAAAAATTGCGTAGAGAGAGAAGGAGAGAAAATTGAATAAAATATTAAAAAGGCTAAGGGAGAATGAGTTAATGAAAGTAGTGTGAGAGAAGAATTTTTAACGACTTAGGGCATCTCCATCCATGAACCTCTCAAAAAATCTTTAACTATTCATGGATCCCACCATTTTATTATTAGAAAAAAAAAACAAAACAAAATATTCGGCCAATTACGGACTGCCACGTGTCCGTGAATAGTTAAGGATCAATCCTTAACTAAGGTATTTAAGGATTTCTCTCTCCAAAAATCCTTAACTATTCACGGGTGGCATCCGTGAATAGTTAAGGATTTTTGGATTAAGGATCCCAGGATGGAGATGCTCTTAGATCTGTAAAACCCAGTCCAATTTAAATTTTGTGTCGTAAACCAGCTTCCTCGAACCAATTTATTATTAAACCAGAACTAAATCCCTAATCGTATTTAATCTTCCTAAACCTAACCTGAAACCTTCCTATCCACCATCATGTCAAAACAGAGATAGAGACAGAGATCTAGAGATTATAGACGTGAACAAGATGGTTAGAGCTTACCGTGGCGGAGTGTTTGAGAAAGACGATGGTAGAGCAAGAGAGAGCATGGCTTGGGCAGGATGGAGGAAGGGAGCACTTCAGCCGTGAAGAGAAGCGGAGCTACTTTGCGTTACGCTGGAGAAACACCATCACCAAAGGACCACCGTGGGGTCAACGTTGGAGCTATGACACTATGGACGAGTCTTGTGACAGTGGAGTTGGTGTTGTGTCGAGGAAGAACAAAAAGAATAAGGGGAAGCTTGCACAACAAGCTACCTTAAAGAAGAAGCAAAAGTTGCTTAGGGTGCAAGAAACCTTATGGAGGATGAGGAAGAAGAGGGACATGGCTGAGAAGTGGTTTTGTAAGAATATTAGGATTTAAGTCTCGATTAAGATGTATTTTGATAGATCTAATTGCTGTTGGGATCAAAAACTGTCTCGACGAAATTGATGCCTGAAAAGGGTCTCGGAAACAACGTTTCCTCCTTCGGAGATGAGAATCGTAAGGAAATCCGAAAGCTCCGAGATTCCCATCGTTCAGGCCGCCCCTTCTCCATCCTGTCTCAGAGCTTCGGAGGTAGTCGATCATGACAAATCTCCGCATAAAGTCTGTCGTCCGAAAGAAACTAAGAACATCCGAGTACCAAGACTAGCGTCAACGGTCCTCGGATAGACTTCCACAGAACTACACGATACTTCCTCCGGAGCAATGCAAAACATCTAAAGAACCGCGCCGCTTCGCAGGAATGTCTAACGCCAATTAACGCCAGA